>BQKZ01001429.1:37045-100690 GCA_036244855.1 Temnopleurus reevesii
AAGAGGAGGGATGGGGTCAAGGGGAAGGCAATGGGGAAGGGGAAAGGGGGAGGGGGAGTAGCAATGGGAACAGGGGGCAGGGGAGAGAGGGCAGGTGGTGGGGTATGGGGAAGGATCAAGTGTTAGGGGCATGGGAGGGGCCAGGACCCCTGCTTCCAGTTAACATCCTATGAACATTGCACTTTCTACCATTCGCCATACTCTTAGAAGTGTTAGTATAGGAATTGGAACAAGTGTGACATGAAATATAATGTTTAATAGATTACAATGAACAAAAAAGGAAAGAGGTTCCAACAAATGATGTAGAGTTTTCATCTTAATTTTAGAATCGATGGGATGTAAACTAAATATTCAGTAATTAACCAACATCTCCCCCTTCTCTTCCTTGCCTATAATAAGTTAAACAATATAAGAAGTAGCTACAGGTGAAACTCTAACAAATACCTCCCCCCCCCCTATATCAACATCAAAATCAAAATCAAGGGTAGTAAAATGAACATAATACTTGCATGAAAGGGAATGATACAAAACTCTAACCGAATTCCACTTCCTTCATTTGATCTTAAACTTACATTGACCAGTAAATAAGGACTTACAGGTGCATTGGGGTTGCGACGCCGGTGGCGAAGAAACCACTTCTTTAGTTTCCTCATGATGTCTGCTTCGTGTTTATCGTTAGATCAAAAATGAAAAAGCGTGTCGATTGGCTCAAATATAGCTTCCGAAGTCATATGGAAATGAAGAACAGCATGCAGATTTGGCAGCTTGTTGTTTTGTGATGATATTACAATGCCTGATGTTTCACACGTTTATATTTCACTTGACATAGAAACAGGGTCAAAATGTTAACAAAGTTGCGTTAATCCTTGATATCTAGTCACAGTAGTCCAGATGTGAGATTGCCAATAAATCAATGAGATAAATCACAGAAGTTTGGATGTTAATACAAGAACACTTTCGCGACAAGTCCAATGATGTTCCAGAAAAGAGGATGGTAAAACAATATAAACCTGCTTCCGAAAGTGTTCAGTTCCTCGGGAAGTAAGGGGAGCTGACGAGAGCTGTACACTTGGCAACGTTTCCCTCTCTCAAATGAGGTTTGTATCATAGCAGCGGCAGCAGCCTCGGCAAGCCTGACTAATACACCCCCAGCCTGAGTGAGGGGAGAGTCATGTCAATTGAACGCAGTGATGAACTGATGATGACGGACGAATAATGCATCGGACTGTTATTCACTGTACAGGCAAGAAGGTTGGAAAGCAGGCTGGCAAGCAGGCAGGCGAGGGAAGGGGGAACATTTTTAGCGCTGGGTTTCCTCGCTCTTCAATCCGTTTCCCCCTTCTCAAAAACTACCCCAGATTGAGGTTTAACTTTATCGAGAGACTGAAAATTTCCCAAATCCTGATAGATCGTTTCGATATTCCAAGTCTACAGCCTCCCTCTGATTTAATCTATGATATTCTGCTGTTTCAGTATAAAGTCTATAGTGCTTTTTGCTGTATTTTGTATACCCAGCAGGCACTATTTTGGATTTTGTACCATACAAAAAAGGGTCTGTTTACATTCTCCCTGGATAATCCTTCGATGAAAGGAAAGCTTGAATATTTCTTGGCATTATGACGGCCTCGATTGACACATTTTAAGCATTGAAGTGCAATTCAGCATCAAGAACTTATTTTTCACCTCTCTGAATATACATTCTTTACAATCAATGTTTATGCAGAATGGTTGTGTTCTGAAGGATTGCTATTTTCTTCCTGCAAACATCTGACCTTCTCAAAGACTTAAAAAACTTCAGAAGGTGTGGACTAGATAGGTTCCTCTCATTCGAACATTCTTAATTTCTGGGGAATACAATGCAGTTGAGATACTCCTGCTGTGTTTACAAGAGCCATCCAGTCTGAGAGCTAGACTGACCAGCGAGATTTCCTCTTTTTAGCTAACGATTCGATAATTGAGGCAAACTGGCTGCCTTGAATCCTGTCCAAATCAGCTCTAATCACAGCTAATGCAAGTACCTCTTTACAGGTATAAGCTCCTTATGTTTCAAGTGAGAACATTCCTTTGATACAACCATCTCCAATATACTATCCCTGTAGCATTCCTACATCACGTCTTGACTTTATAAAGAGTAAATATTGACAGGTGGAGGTAAATTATTCTATTGGATATTCTTTGCTCGACGGGATGGAAAAGCCCTCACTGTTTTGACGTCAGGAAAAGTTTTCCCATCTGATAACAGGGCTGCATCAAATATCAATTCCAAACCATTTTTTTCTTCTGGGTTTAAAAGACGTTCACTCTCTAGCTAGCATGCTCCCTCGTCACCTCTGTTTTCTTTCCTCCCCAATCGTATAATTCCTGGCAACCTCACATAGCTCTTTGGGATGGTAACGTCCCCCTTGTTGGCTAAATATAGCACTCTAATAATCCACAGCCCTCATTCCAAGCAGACTCCCTTTAAAAGTCATTATCCAAATTGCAACAAAGCTCCGGCATAGAATTTGCTTTAGTATTCGTCGGTAGATAATATCATTTCAATTACATCCAATGCAATAAATAAGAGTACCCTTCTAATGACTACTGAACACTTAACAAAATGATGCAAACACTATAATGATAAGGTCCTTGGTTTGGTTTGAAATCGAATCACGTAACAAACATCCACGTCAATGTCTGTTCCAGCCCTTGATCCTCCAACATGTGGTACGCCAGGCAGTGAGAACATAGCAGATGGCATAGGCGCACGTAAAAGGTGCTAAAATATTCCCAGCATTTTGGGTGTTGCTAGAATTCCAAACCTTGGGCAGCTCATTTCAAACCCGACACAAAACCGAACACGTGGTGCCAGTGGTAGGACTCGTTGGGAGGCTCAAATTCTCGCCAGGCGGACCAGGTACGCCTAAATAGCTCCATCTCATGAGGATGATGAAAAACAAAGATTGGTGAAACATGAAACACATTGCACTGCTCAGCGGGGGAGAGTTTTTCAGGAATTCCTGAGCGAGGAATTTCAAGGGTTAATTCATTTGCAGACACTGCCGGGAGAAATTGAACTTATATCAATACAAATCAGTAGGGAAGGTAGGTCAAGAAAGTTATCAGTTTTCACAAGATTGCTCTGTGTCTGGACAAACGGTCTGCAGTTCCCTAATAATCTTTAAAGAGTGATCTGGAAGGAGTAATTTTTAAGAAGATAATACTAAGAATAAACTAATTAGAAGAGATTGTTACAGAATGGAAATATTGTAAGAAAACTATTCAAAATGGTAGAAGTTGTTCTGAAAACTTCTTATCTCAATATCAAGTGAAGTCATCTATTAAAGAATATAGGAAAATCTTAAAATCTGGTAAGAAAAAAGAGAAACGCTTGTTTTATAACAACAACCAAACATCTGTTGTCAGCGTTCCTAATGGACACAAAGGTTCAAAGAACTTCTCAAATCAATCAATAACAACTTGAGAATAATTGGACTACCACACATGTTCTCAAATCCAAAATCACATATAATTTTTGTTTAATTCCTTTGTTTTTCAAAGAATTTCATGCAAATATGAATTCATCCAACTTTTCCCTATGAAATGATTTAATTTGATTGTTCTCTTTGTTCTGAAAATTGTTCACAATTCATAAATTGTTATAAATTAGATAGAATCGACTCACCATTATCAAGTAGCATACTAAACTGAATAATGATGTGAATTAAATGATTTCCTCTATCAATTTGTAGATTAACTCATTTTTACGGTTCAGATTGAAAATCTCAACAATTTTTGTTACCACACTTGCACCAATGGGCATAATTAATTGCTTGATTTTAACAATTAATGCGATCAGCTAAATTATCTAATTGTCTAATGCTTTTGTTTTTACACACCCTAATAATAATGCTGTGGTTTTGGGTCCTTTCTGAAACAAAAGGTTCAGAGTTTCCAAGCAAATGTTGAAATCTTCATGTCACATCTAGCAGAAATTAATCCCAATGTTGTTAAACTGTTGTAGTAAATGAGGTTTGCATCTTTAACAGTTTTATTTGCTATTTTCTCTATAGTCAAAACTAATGTGTAATCGATCTTTCTTGCAGGGGAAAGTCCACATTTGTTCTTCAAATTTGAGAAATGTGTGCTTCTTAGGTGTTACTAACAAGATAAGATGATAATCAATAAGGAGTTGCCATACATCAAATGTGACATTTGCCATTGATAAAGATCTTAATAAACAATAGTTCAACATCTACTCCAGATAGCATACATACATGTATAATAGGGTCGGGCAAAGGGGTCTCTCTTCTGGTGAATTTGGCACAAAAATATTTGATATGCTCTTTATTATATTCCATACTATATAATCCATTGAAAAGATCATGATTGGGTTTTATTTTTTCCTTGCTTGTTTGTGTTGCCATTCCCACCAACCCCCGTCTCATGGCACCCTAATGAGACAGCTCTTGGATATTTCCATTTAGTAAAACCAGAAATATTTGCAATTTGATACTCACTCAGAATAAGGAGCGAATGGCCCTTTTATATGCATACAGCCTTTCATGCATTGAAGGTTAACTGTATATATACCAACAATCAAAATCTGTAAATGCTCTCTTCCAAGAATCACCAATTTTTTTCTCAGCCTACATATCAGGTAGATTCCTTAGAAGGCTTTGTATTTCAAATATGGCATCCTATTCTTGTTTGACATTACTGTAAACAGCAAAATAATCAGGGAAAACACTTGCAATGAACTGTGCTTGTTTTTTCATTATTCCACTGTCTCATTTTCATTATTTCAATGGTTTTTTTTAATCATTTTGCTGTCAGGTGATTCTTTTGGATATGTCAATGTGTTTACTTAGAAAAGGGGTAAAATAATTGACGAAGTAACTTCTGTTAACATTTCAGACGGAGAAGCATTGTGCATGGCCTTAATGTAATTTAGTTTGCTTACTATATAAAGTGACCCTGTTTCCTACAATTAAAGGGGATTTTGATTCGATTACACCACCTCTTTAAACATCTTGAGATCACTTTACAAGCCCTCTCACACATTGTTGGCATATCTTCAACATATACAAGATCAAGGCTGTATTTTCATCCCCGTAAATCAAGTCCTTAACAAGTATCACCAGCCCCTGAAGGTTATCACCCAAGAAACACTCCTGCGCCTTTTTCAAAGCAGTTGCTGTTAAATGACCATGTTATATTGCATTAAAAATGTAGGCTACATGAATGTGACATTTTCTGAACACAATCATTGTCCATACCTTTCATACAATGCTCACATTAAATTTGTGTAATTCTAGCGAAATGAAATTGCTTATTTTGTAGATTGGGATGTATAATCTAAAAAAACATGCAGAACGTAAAATAAAATGCGTCTGATTATCAGTAAAAATCTGCCTTATAGCTGAAAATGACATAATATTGTCAGTCTACATACTCTTTCATTCTTTTACTGTGTAAGGATATCTCAACTGAATAGATGTGATTTGCAACAGCCAAAAATTATGTGGTTGTTTTTGCATATGCACGACCGCACATTCTACCTTTGGGGAGGGGAAGCTAAAAAGAAAAAAGAAAGAAAAACAAGTAATTAGAAAAAAGGCTAAAATTTGTTGCCCTCTCCACCAGCATTATTTGCCCCCTTACTTAGTCCTGGGGGCCATGCCCCACATGCCCCCCCCCCCACACACACAAAAAAAAAAACTGATGCACTAACTAATATGTGTATGTTATAGGGGTGTATGTATCAACATTCTAACAGGACAAAATTAAATATTTCTTCTTTCTAATAGAATTATATTCATCCCTTTAAGGTTGCCAACTTGTCTAATCTTTCTACCTGGATTGTGAGTCATTTTAAGCACATGGCACACAGCCAGTAGAATGCTGCCAACATTTTACCCCTTGCCTCCTAGAATCTACCCAAGCAAGCTCTACATTCATATAAGGACTTTCTCACCAAGAGATCCAACACTTAGGGGATGTTGTTCAAAATCAACTGCAACTTTGCAAATTGTAACACGCATTTCCATTCGCACACGATATGAGCATTTAACAAGACGTGCATGAAACAATGATTTTGATTGGCACGTTCCCATCAACTGCAACTTGCGATCAATTGCAACTTTTGAACAACACCCCATTAGCAGCATTAACTACTAATAAAATAGAGATTTAATCTACGCTTTCTGAAATAAGATTACTTTAAAGAAATATTCATAGTACCTCTGTTACTGTATAAGCTGAAATGTTTGTGGTTGTTTTATATTCGCTAATCTCGGGGTTATGGCCACCGACAAATTCCCACTCTATATGATGCACATTTGTTTGTGTACAAACACTTTCAAAAACGTGAAAATAACAACACGCCAATGTGTCAAACTGGTCAGAAATCGCGAAAATATCTGTACGCTAAAATATTGGCTTATACAGTACTTTGATGTATGTCGTATGTTTTAAAAATTAGGAAATTATCAATTCAACATATTTCTTGTTCACTTAGAAGAAAAGGATCAAAAGACTATACAAAGTAATCATCTTCCCAATCAAGCTGTAACAATTGCACTGGCAGACAAAAGAAAGCAGTTTCCCTGTTATTCAGCAAACATGTTTGACAGCAGTTCTACATTTCTTTGAATAATAATTGGGAAAGATATTTCATTTGAGTGTATGTTCACTTGCAAGGGTTTGAATGAGTAGTTGTCCAAATTATTTGTCTTTAGATTTCATATTACAAAAGTCCTCAGTGCTTTGCATTTGATAATGGAAATGTCATCACTGAGCTATGGATAAGGTACACCTCCTACGTCTCCATGCACACGTGCCTGTTGTCACGTTTTGGAAAGCACCAATATTACCAGGGTAGACTTAATTTTCAGGGGGTTCGAAGGCAACAGTTTTTCTCAGGATTAAGGTAGTCCATTATCATAAATCCTCAAAATGCATCATTCTATGTAAGTGTTACTAGTATTTCATTCCTGGCTCATATGGAATGAGCAACTAATATTTCATGCTGTATGATCAATTGTATTTCTGACAAGTATTGAATATAGGTTCTATGTTTAATAATAATAATAGTTAATATGCGATTCTATATAGCGCTTTTCCAGTTCCTATTGAAACTGACAAAAATGATTCACACTAGTATTACCCAGTCATTGGATTCATAGGAAGTCGCCTGAAGTGTTAGGCTCACGCCTCCTGCAAAACCAACCACATAATGGTTGCTTCCTACAGGTACCCAAATAGCACCTGGAAGAAAGTGGCTTGTATTATTAAATTTCTTGCTAAAAGAAATTAGTCCCAATTGCAATCGAACCCAGGACCCTGTGATTGAAGTCCAAGGACTTAGCAACTAGACCACGACACGTCGCTTTAATAGCTAAAATTGAATTGAACTGAAGTGAAATATTGGAGGGTACATGTAGCTGAGAATATCGCCCTCTCTTGATCCTTCCTACCTCCCCATGCTTATGTCCCCCTCCCTATCTCTGGATCTTTTCTTTTTTCCCCTCCCCTTTCCCCCTAGCTATCCCAGAGGATGTGAACCCTAGGACACAAGTATGTCAGTAGACGGAAACATGGAGGGATGACGTTGTCATGGCAACAAGATGTAGTAACGCAGCATGCAGTGCATGGGTTAGTGACACCAAGAAAACATGACATACTTTTTTTATCGACCAGCAGCGTGAACAAGTATATAAAAGTTTTGGGGACTTCATTCTACAAGCCCAGCTTTTATGCAGTCGCCTCCATGTCCAACTAATTGATTTGTTGATAAATTGATTTTACCTGCATGTTGATTTCTAGTAATACTGTCCATATCATATCATATCAAAAGTTTAAAATTTTTAGCAGTCTGCTCTACGTCCAACTAATTGATTCGTTGATAAATTAATTTCCCTGCATGTTGATTTCTAATTACGTTGCTCATATTATTGTATTACTTTGTGTTGAATAGTGAATGTGGAAATGAAGTGAAATGAAATTGAAAAAGAGGAGCTCAAATATCTTTCATTTGCATGATATTATGGTCATGAACGATGATAATATGAAGACCCCACTTAATAAAAAAGACTTTCAGCTTGAATGGCCAACCTTGTCATGGTACAAAAGGCTAAATATGCTTGCATTATAACAAATCAAATTAATTGGATAAATGGAAGACCTTGTGTGAATTTGGGAGCTGATTGTTGCACATACTCTGGCATATATTCTAGTTATGGATGTCAGAACTAAATGCCCGAAAGATCACTACTGTGGTCCGCCAGCAATATTTGGCCCTAATCGCTCTGCAATAGGTGCATTTCTGCACCGCAAAGCATTTTGCTGAAGAATAAAACAGACGCACAGTGTTTTTGTTTTGTGATAAATAAGCCATTTCTCGGTCGATCTTATTCAAACAAACTGAGAACATACTCTAATTCGTAACTGATAACCTAAAGCATTGCAATATTTTACTGCAGCTCACAAAGTAATCAAATATCTAAAGAACCAACATTCCAAAAACTAATCAATAGCATACCCTACATATAAAGTACCGACTTACCTATTTCTCGCCTCTGTTAAGTAGACTCCACTTTCCAAAATCAAAACAAAGTAACTAAAATAAATGTTTTCCAGATAAAATTCACAACCTCAGAAAAGCAAAAAAAAAAAGAATCTGTGTCTTCATTTATCTCTTCAATGCACACTCTAACTGATGTCTAGATAAACGCTCGTAAATGGATATCCGTATTCTATAGGCTTTCACACTTGAGAGGAAATATACAAAATCGATAAAAGAATCGTATGGGCTTAGAGAATGCTTGAATAGCTAAAATGGTATAAACACAATTTGGTAACACAATAAAATGAAATGTTTTCCAGTGGAGTTTGTAGAAAACTGATACATTTCATCCAACTGGAAGAAAAACTGATACATTTTAATTTTTCATTTAAAAAAACCTGTGTATTTTTTTATTGTTATTATGTGCTCTTTGAAAGTAGAAACAAAAAAACATTAACAGAAAAATGTAGTTTACAAATTTTCTTTAACCTCACGATTTAATCACAGCTCCGAAAATCAAATGAAATACACCAGTACAAATATTATATATTGATCGCTGTTAACTACATGTAAACGAGTAAAATTGGTCGTCTGAACCAAGCTAGAAGTCTACGACAGGAACACAAATTTGTGCTGGTAGTTAACAAACTCCACAACCAAGTTCAGTTCACATACGGTGTGGCTAACCGACAAGTTTTTAATCAAGTTTTAGTCATTTTAATCCATTTATGAAAAATTATTCTCCCATTTTCTCTTTTTTCTGTTATCAATTTTTCATTTTATTTAGGGAGGCTTTTGATTTTGTTTTCTTTCTATTTAATCACTTTTGGTGACAATATCATTCGTTCGTTTACCTATCTATTCATCAATTTGACATCGAGGGGTGGCCCTGAACAACACAAGACAAGTTTCACTATTCCCAAATCACATAATTCCAGATTGCATGTAATTGCACAATACATATATGCATAGTAAGGACATATAGGCTATACTCACACGTCGACCAAATAACCTTGTATAAAATCCTTTTTTTGGTGATAATATAGGCATTTGAATTTTGTTTGTGATATGAAACAATTTTCACATCTTGCTCAAGTCATAATTTTGGTGATTTTACATTTATGAGTAATCTTGCAATTTGAGTTCTTAGTGAGTGAGATATTCCCTTGGCCCCATTGCATTAATATTTATCGTATGACTCAGTTGTGAACGTTTACAGAATGGTTGACAGAGTGCAGATTAACTTTATCCCCTTTCATATGTGAAAGACCTTTTCATTCATTGAAATTGATAGTGATGTATAAGTTAATGTGTGCATGCAACTCCTGATCTACTAAAAAAAATTGACTACCAAACTTCCTTGAAAGACTCATAAATGCATCAATTAAATCTTATGTCTTTCAACCCATTACAAACATTCTTGTGACCAAAGAAATTACATCCTATTGTTTTGTCTGTCACTTCTTGGACTATAATTCTGAAGAAGAAAAAAATAGAATCTGTATGCCTGTTGCCTCACTGTGAGAAGAAGGGAATAAGAAATTGGACAAAGTTAAAAAAAAAATTTTTTAAATGTCATCCAATCATTCACAATAGCTTCATGAACACAAAATGAAAGTAACTTCCCAAGCTTAGTCACAGAGCAGATGTGACATATGTTCAATATATCTCTACAGAATAAGAGGGGAGGAAATTAATATATGTGCATCTCGCTAATGTGAAAGCTTGAATGGAAGTTATTTACTCTTTCCCAAACATTTGTCTTTCTGCTCTCAGTGCCTGTACCACTATATTCCATTATTAAAGGTGATCTTTCTCATCGAAAGATAAATGAAAGATAAGTCGCATGCTCCAGACTTTTCCAGAAGAATCACACACAAAAAAAAAGAAATTTTATGACTTGCAAAAATAGTACTAAGACTTGGAATGAATGGTTGCTAGGGCATTGTTGAATGGACGATAATTTCCTCAAAAAAATTATAAGCCAGTAATGATATGAATTTATAATCTATTGTTTGACATCATATTCGGACTTTGTGAATAGCATAGTGGGGAAAAAATCTTGGGGAGTATAATTTGTTTTCAATTATTTTCAATTGCTGCATCATTTCTGCTTTGATTCAACAACATTTGAAACTTTATACTCCACTGGGCTGTGACATGATAATTTGTTTGATATATTATAATAATAATAATAATAATAATAATAATATTTCGGATTTATATAGCGCCTTTTCGGTCAGTATTGACTGGTCAAAGCGCTTCNATGCATTAATATTTATGGTATGAATCATTAATGAACGTTTACATAATTGATGACAAAGTACAGATTTACTCTATCCACTTTCATATGTGAAAGACCTTTCCATTCATATGTAATTTTATCACTGGTCTGAAAATTGATATTGATATATAAATTTATGTATGTATGCAAATCCTGGTCTTAAAAAATTGACTACCATACTTCCTTGAAAGCCTAATAAATGAAATTTTATGTCTTTCAAGCAATTACAGACATTATTATGAACACAGAAATTGTTTCCTATTGTCATGTCTGTCACTTCTACTATAAAATGCTGGAATTTTTTTTTAGAATGAGATGGCCTGTGATCAGAAGGGACAAAGGAATTGAATAAAATATAAAACTTCATTCAAGCCTTCGCAATTGCTTCATTAACACAAAAATAAAGGAGCTTCCCAAGCTCATTCACAGAGCATAAGTGACACCTGTTTGAAAGATTATCTGCAGAATGAGAGGGGAGGAACTTTTCTTTTGTGTGCAAGTAGCTATTGTGAAAGCTTGAGTGGAAGTTATTTATTCTTTGCCAAACCTTTGTCTTTCTGCTCACAGTGCCTGTACAAATATATTCCATTGAGGTGATCTTTCTAACCAAAAGATAAGTCACATGCTCCAGACTTTTTCTGGAGAAACACATAAAAAAAGAATTTTCATGAATTTCAAAAAAGTCAATAGGACTTGGAAGGGATGGTGGATATCAACAAGGACAATAATTTTCCTCAATTAAAAAAATGCTATGCTAGTCGTGAGACTTACTTAGGCCTATATACTATTTTTTGACATCCTATTCAGACTTTGTAAATGTCAAGTATGATTAGTGGGCAAATCCTGGAGGAGAGTATTATGAAGACATCATTCTCTGGTTACAACATCATTTCTACTTCGAATCAACAATATTTGAAACTTTATACTCCACTGGGCTGTGACATGATAATTTGTTTGATATTATAAAAATCTATATACATACACCCACTAAATATATAACCTAAAATGTAATTTATAGATTCAAACAACTTACATGATAATAAAATGTAATCTGAGATGAGTTTTAATCTGTATTCCAAAGTACAGGTCATAAATTTGCCATGAGTAGGCCTAAACATTTATAAAAGAAATTCCCCTAATGATTTGCTATTTTGATGCGCTCATGTTTCTTTATCATGTATCTCAATTTTTATGTATGCTTATCTATACCATATTTTTTTAAATATGTAAACCTATGATCTTCAGATTCATACATGTAGGCCTACCTCAATAAATGATTTATACAAAAAATGTACCCATCTTTGAGGCATAGTGTAGCATTCTGCATAAATGGCATTGATGGAATAATTAACCTTGGCAACATACAAACATGGCAACCACAAACAAATATTCCATCTCGGGTGAACAACAAATATTCCATCTCGGGTGAACAACAAAAATGAAACATTCATGTCATATTTGTAAATAATAGCAAGAAACAAATAGGAAAGATAAGAACATGAAAATAGAGTGAGAACAAAATATGTTTTACTCCTGTAACTATTGGGTTAATAATAACAATGATAATAATAGATGCAATTTATAATGCGCAGAATCCATCCTGCTGGATGCTCAAGGCGCAGGCTATCACTTATTTGAAGATTATCTCAGTCAGTTCAGAATCAAACAAGTCATTTAGGATCAATAATCATTATAGACTTTCTTTATATTGCCCTTCTGTCTCTGGAGATTTGATTTCCAAACTCAAACCCCTAATCCAGTCTGCACTATGAGTAGAAGGGACAAAGGACTGGGGAAAATAAATATATTCTTTCAAGCCTTTAAAACAGCTTCATAGACATAAAAGTTAGTGCATTCCACGTTCATTCACTGAACAGGTGTGACACAGGTTCAATATTTCTCCACATTAGAAGAGGGAAGGACATTTATTTTGTATCTACATAGTATAGTATAGTATAGTATATTTATTCAAACCAAATCAGAAACAATAAAAGTACATTTGAAATAGCACGACAAATTAGAATGATAGGTTTAGGACCCCAAAGAAACATATCTTGTGGATGGGGCCCCTACAAAGAACAGTAAGACAACAAAAAGAGTAACTTATAGTACAATGTATATTTACAATGAGTATAACTTAAAGTACAGTTAAATGTACAGTTAAAGGAGTGGACAGATGATGTAAATGCTTGAATGGAAGCCATCTACATTGTGCCAGTCCTTTGTACCTTTCGCTCACAGTGCTCAAAGGGAGTAAAATTTCATCTTGCAACTCCATCCTGTAAGCACTAAATTGACCAACAAGATTCGCCGAACCATACCTTTATTTGATATCAATTCTCTGTCTGGAATTATTTATCTCTTGTTTATTTGACTTTGCGCTATATTTCAAGCCCACTTCTAAAGGTCATAAATTGGAGAAGATTATATTTGGAAATTGGAGGGGAGTTTAGAGCAGGTCATCGCTCGGGAGACAAAGAAGGAGATGAAAAATGGGAGAACATGAAGAGGGTTACGGAAAAAAGCATTCATCAAAACAAGGTTGCTATTCTTTCAGACGAAGAAAGTTTGCTTCATTCAAAAAGGGGAATTTAATTTAAAGCTTGAAAGAAACCTGTAAACAAATTTCAAGGTTATTTTTCTCCTTTCTTTAGAATTAAGTGTTTTTCATTCTGCATTTTATTGAAAACATGTTGTGCATACATTCGGTAAAATCCTAAGGATTACTGCAGGCTGATGAATGGATTTTGTTCGTATCACTCATTTTTAGATTTTGCAGACAAAGGAATACATAACATGAAAAAACACTACTGGTTTAAAGAAATCTAGCTGGATATCCATAAGATTAAAAGGAATTTTTCTTGATAATTGGAAATGAAAAAAATAAAATATAGTAAATTTGAGCATATTTAGAATTGCATTCAGCAAAATTCAGATTCATTTGACAAACTATCGAAATACTTTTTAAAGATCACATTTGAGATGTAATACCTTTACATTTGTTTTGAATTTAGAATTTGATTGGAAATACAGTCAACCTCGTTATAAAGAGCACTGATATAACGAGCTCTCGTTATAACAAGGTAATTTTCCTGGTCCCAACTCTTTGTATTTTATTGTATTTTGACCCTGATATAACAAGTTTTCATGATCAAGAGGTAATTCCTCTGGTCCCAATGAACTCGTTATAACGAGATTAGGCTGTACGATCAAATTTGGACAACTGCTCATATCCTTCCAAAGTGCTGTGATCCTAATATATTCATGACAGAATGATACATCAAATAACCGTCAACATCATTACTCATCCATTCATATTATGTAATAACCTGGTCTTAATATCCTACCATTTAAGAATTTAATTTTCCCAGGGTTCAAAAAAATGATGATGGATTGTAGAGTTGGCTCCATCATTTTCACAAGAATTTCTTTTTTTCTCCCATCCTGAAAGCAAAAACATGACCTTTTCTCTCAATCTTTTAAAGAAAGTGCATGAATCTACAATCGCTCTTCTCTCATAGCACTTCCTTGTTAGTCTACAGATACAGACTCTTGGCTTGGGTTTTCCACAATGTGCATAGTGCATAATCAAGAGTCTGCAATTTGAGACTACTTCACAATATAGGAAAAGGCAATGCAGTCTCTAATTTCAGACTCCATATCATGCGCATCACAAATTGGAACCCTGACAGCAAATGGCCTGTGGCTGCAAACCAATTCTTTGCAGTGGTTGATTGTGCTGTTTTCATGTATCTATTTCATTGTTTTGTTTAGGATTCATGAGTTGCTGTATTTCATTTTATTAAAGTCACATTTGTGAAGCACCTAAAGAGTTACTTGGATAATGCGTGTTTTGTATTTTCATTATGTACATGTCCTTGTATCAAGAATGAGTTTTTTAAAAAATATATTTGATCTTCATAGTTCAAGGGAATGAATTGTGTATGCTTATTTTTACACACAATTATCATTCCATTTGTTGAGCCTTGACATGTATATGTTGTCTTTTGATAAAATGCAAACTTTGCATCGTTGGGTATGTTACCCCTATTTCCTTCTGAGAACATTATGAAGCATATGTTATGAGGTTTGATGAGTAGCTTAGACAACTGTGGCACTTTGGAAGAAAGTATAAAGAATTTAAACAGTCAAACTTTACTCATCAAGTCGTCATATCACTAATTCTAATTCTATTTTTTGAAAAATTGCTTGGCCTCTTCTTTTAATATTAAGATCAGTGTGATTTACTCCCTACAGGTACTATACAGTGAGCGAGGAGTGGGTTTAAAGTCAGCTCAATGGTGTGACTTCTGATTACAGCGATATCTCCTATTTCTCATCACCTACTGATTTTAATCTTAGAGAATAAGATCTCCTAAAATTCAGGTCAATTGATGAGATTAGCCCTCCATACTGACGCAAATCAAGAAACCTGTATCAATTGATTAGATCTGATCTTCGTGGTGATGGATATCTTCATAATAACCAAACCAGAGCAAGAAAGGAACTGAATTTGCAGTCAGAAGGTTGAACTGACCTTATTCACAGCTTGCAAAAACCCAGCGCTTGAAAATTAAAGAGTCTCTTGAATGGGTCTAGAACTAAAATTAGTCAATAGGCCGGTTAACTAACAGATTCAAGTTTATTCAAGTTTCTTGCCAGTGAACGTATTAATGTGGTGTTCCTTTTAAAAGCTTGTTCATGATAATTGAACTACAATACTTTTAATCCAGTTGTTGCTATGTTGGGAAACGCCTTGGGTAAGCTTACGGGTTGTCAAGAACAACCTTTGTGTATAGTGTATAAAATTTGCAATTTTTTGTTTGACCCATCTATTGAATCAAAACATTCCGACATCTCACTGGAAAAAATATCTTGAGCATATATTATTCTTGAAAAAGTACATAAGTGGAATGTGTCAGTTTCTTACAATGCCCAGGGGTATCACCATACAGTCTGCCATGACAGACTAATACCCCCTGCAGACAGGAACTGCAAACTTCTCTAGTTCCTGATTGGCTAACAGGCAATGGATGAAGTCTTCACACACAGACCTTAGTTAGTTATCATTCTTTTCTAATGAATGTGTTTCAATGGAAGCTAAAAATGGATACAAGTAATAAATTGCAGTCACAGATTATTCAAAGAATGTGATTATTAATTTGATGACAATATAAGGACTGACAGAACTGATTTCTTGCACTCTACTTATACTGCGTTCCCTCAAGATTTCTCTGATCAAATATTAGACCTCATTGACTTATTTCTAGGCACTTCCTAATGCTAGTCTTTACAAGTCAGACTCATGTCTGCCTGCCGTCTGCTTTCTCCAAGCGCCAGATATTATTTCTTTATACTATTCAATCTGTTAGATATTCATGGTGCCTTTTGATCAAAAGGTGTAGGAGTCTTAGCTACTCTTCACACCTCATAACATATGCCTTTTAATCTTCAAAGAAGGAAATAGGGTAAAATATCCAAGGGTCTAAAGTTTGTATTAAAATACAAAAGTTTATCAAAAGACCCATGAATAATCACATTTCAGGACTCTCAGACTAGAAACCCACCTGCCCTCTTGCCCATGTGCAAGCATTTCTCACAATCAATATCAACATACAAATTCTTTGTCCAAATGTTTTTATTTGTTGACTTGACTTTTGTGCTTGTGCTATAATTCATTACCATTTTCAATTTATTGACCATAACTTAGCAATGAGCTTTGACATTTTGTAGTTAGCTGTTCCTGATTATAAATGATTATTATCTATATGAGAGTTTTAAGCCGTACAATATTAAGCCATATTGTACGGCTTCAATTTTACGCTTGCGCAAAGCAGTGACCAGCCTTCTGGTATATGTAAAGATAATAATAATTATATTGGATGGATTCATTTCATGAAATACCGGGAATATTGCACTCGTTAGGGCCAATATTGCCCTAACTCGTGCAATATTCTCTGGTATTCCATTTATTGCCATCCAATATTATATAAATAAACAAAGGAAAGGGCATGAAATATCAAAATGAGATTCAGACAAGATTATTCAAGTAAAACTTGGAATCACTTGTCTAAAGCAGGCAAAATATTTGAGATAAATCCTAATGATTTTTAAACAAAAAAGGGTAAGATAATTATGGCAACTTAATAAATCTGCCAAAGAATGTCAGCTTAAAAGTCTAGCAGTACACAGTCAAAATCATGAAAAATAATCATCAAACCAATGTTAATTTCACTGTTCTTATCAAATTGAAGCAGATTTATTTGAATCAGTAGGAGATCCCTTTAAAAGATATTTCAATCAATCACATTTTATAACTGACGTACAGGAAGAATATGACATATTTGTAAAGAAATTCAACCACCTCAGGGAGTACACTGATAGAGACGGACGTTTCCTACCCAGGGACGCAATATATTCAAGATAAAAAGAGAGTTCTAGTCAAGAATTAGAAAGGAGTGCAGAGAAATCTGGAACTTGATACTTGGAGGCTATTGCGACACACAAGACCTATACAAGGGGTGAAAACTTATGAAAATCACCTTGACAGTGATGCCAAATGTTCGAGAATATGCATGCGGTAACAAATAGAGTGTGAATAATGCAACAGCTGAAAAAAAGTATGACAATAATTACCATACTCTCAGCAATTAACTTGTGATGAAATCTTCAATTAAATATCAAAATACAAATCATGTATATTCCGAAATGGTTGGCATAGATATATGCATTGAATACTGTAAGTACCAGCTTAATCATTTTTGTTTTATCAAATCATTACTGTACACTCAAGTTTTCTTCTCTATAATTAGGCAGGTATGAAAGTATATAAAATTGTGTTAATGTTTATTACAGTGTATTTCTCAATTTGATCTGTATAGTAAAAACAATGCTGGTACAATAAATGCCTTTATGGTTGTTCATATCAGAGATAATTAAAGGTAATATATCTAGTACCATATGGAGGGGTTTTGCAATGGGTAAACAACGCAAAACTCATTTAGTGTACTAGAAAGATTACCCAGCATGCTTAGCATTGAAATAACCTTCAAGGCACACATTGTACCATTTTCTGGGTTTCCGGGGACCAGAGAATGACACAAATTGGGTGAAATTCTGTTCCATAATTACACTGAATGTATTAAAAATTTTACTGGGAAATGTATTGCATCTGGTCAAATCTTCCAGTTTAACCATGTTTTCTGCAGTGTACCAAAATTCTTGCTCCCTGGAAATGAAAAATAATAATGATATTCATGATAGATGCAATCTATATAGCGCACGTATCCATGTTACAAGGTGTCGTTCGTAAACCAGTGCACATGGCATTTCAATAAATATCATAATTCAACCACAATATTTCAGTGTACCAGACTTCTAGCTCCCCTTTAACATCCCATTCCTTGGGCAATTCTGCCACTTTGATTCATAGAGGAAACTTAGCTGATCTAACGGGGGATTGAATAAAAAATAAAGGGAACAAAACCGGGATGAGTAAAGCGGTTTTGAGGAGAAACTCCAATTACAGAATAAATCCTAATTTCCTGGTTGCATTTCCATGTATAATTTCCCAATTAAATTGTCTGAGGCATTACAGGTGTAGTATGAAGAAGTCTACTTACAGACAGGTATGGGGATTTGGTAATACTTTTATAACTTTTAATTCTCTCTATTGTCTGTTATGGATTCACTGAGGCATTGGCTCATATCCATTCTGCACTATACATTTCAAGAGATGTAGCCGTTCCGGAATATGCATGAGGTGTATTTCTATATGGATTCAAGGCTTTCATTACAGGTTAATGGCTGAGAGTATGGTTATTGTTGCCATGTTTACTCTCACTTTTGTTCAGCAGTTGCATTATTCATATTCAAATTTTGACATCATGCACATTCTGGAATGGTTGGCATCTCTGAATCACTCTACAAATATTTCCTAAGAGTGCTTCCCTAAAGCCCTGGTCACATAGGACCCCGGAAGCAACACGATTCACCCCGACTCGCTGTTCTGAGGCAGTTAACTGTGAATTAACAAAGAGTCAGGGTGAATCGTGTTGCTTCCGGGGTCCTATGTGACAGGGGCATTAACCTCCTAAAAAAATACACTTTATGGAAAATAAATCGGCAGGTTTACTAAAGATCCAAATTTTATGCGTGATTTTGACACTATTTTTGTTATCCCTTCCTGGTAAGATGCTCTTGCTTTTCATTCAAAATACAGGTACAAAAGGGACAAAATTGAAAAGTCATGAATTCATTTCCATCTCAGCAACAATCTATGTACATTCAAATGTAAAAAAGCCAATATGATTAAAATCCTCATCATCCTTTCCAAATTCAAATGTAAATATAAATGGCCAAAATGATCAAAATCATCATCATCCTTTTACTTGTGCATCATGTACATATCTCTCCAGCTCATATTATACACATTTTTGTGTATGCTCCAATATTGTGATCTAAAATCTTTACACGCTCGGTGACAAGCAGTACAGAGTTCTTCCAAACTTGATTGAAGTTGCAACAATTTCATGTCTAGCCCCCTCTTTTGATCTTTGAAATGAATCAATGAATCAATCCTTACGACAAAGCCAAGTCGCAACAGAACTAGTTTTGTAATTTTATACAAGTGTAAATTAATCATTTCCTTAATTTTAAATCAGGAGCATCTGTTGCATAGTGAAAACAATATCATGTTATCCTTGTAGAAGATTCATCAAGATGCCAGATTATTTATTCCACAGATTCACAGAATGCATCAAGATACAAAATTTGGACTATACAAGAGCTCAGAGGTTCATGACAACAGAAAATGGTAAAATTTTGCTATTTAGACCAACAGTAAAATCATGAGATAATGTAAAAATATGTATCATTTACAAAATTCTCTGTGAAAAAAGGTGCAAATTTCCAATTAATTTTCACCTACGGAAGCCACAATTATGACCACTTATTCATATTTCCACAATTAAAAAAAGAAAAGTATTACTCGATGAAAATTTCATATATATTCCGTCTGGCTCCCTCTATAAATGTGTCATCACAAGTCAGATGGTTCGTGCATACATGTAGGTTTCAATTGAGAAGTAATGAGAGTGATTTGATGCTGATTGTTCTTGAGATTATGAATTAATAGCTCCTAATGAGTGAGTTTATAAACAAGAATTATCTTAATGACTCTCTCTTGTAGAAGTCACTCATTAAAGGACATGGGACTTGTTTAGTGAATATTATCAATAGTTTTTTTTTCTGTATGTACATGTATGTTTTCAATTTTTCTGTCTTTCCAAGTTGTCTTGTGGTAATATTTAGAAATAAACAAACAAAGATTATGTCTACATGCAGTCAAATATGATTTTCATCTATCAATGCGAACACACAATATTACATTTTTTAACAACTTTATGATTACATTTTACATATTAAGATTAGATGTCAATAATTTAAACAAAAAGTGTTTATTGATGGGAATTATGGTTCATGCAAATAAATTTTTAAAGATGAAATAAACAGGCAAATGGACAATACAGTTCTTGAAATAAGTATTCATTTATTTGCTAATATTTATCTGGCTCCAAAATAAAAATCATAGAGGTGAAGGGAATAGTCGAAACTTGGGTGCCCATTTTAAAGAAAATAGATGAATAGCTTCGGGTCATGCTAAAACTTGGGAGATTCTTCCCCAAAGCTAATCCCCTGAAATTCAAATATACATGTAGGAATATACACAAAATTCAGAGCTTCCCTTGACAAATAATATCTGAGATATATTATCCTAAATATTGATGCAATAATTGAGTTGCGAGAAAGGAGTCAATTGATGATTTTGTATCCTATGAAATGAGAAAACTAATAACAGTATAACTTCAGCATAGTCCAGATAGGAAGTTTGAAATCACCAGTGGTTGATAGACGTTGAAAACCTTCAGGGACATTGCACCAGTTTATCCATTTACACTATATCAAGTGGTTAACAACAAAAAAGTATTCAATAAGCACTGAATCTTGAAGAAAAAAAGGAAAAAAAGGGAAAGACACTAAGGGGTGTTGTTAAAAAGCTGCAAAATTGCAAATTGTAACGCGCATTTTCATTCGAGCATGATATGTGCTTCTAACAAGACACGCATGAAACAATGAGTTTGATTGGCGCATTGCGATCAACTGCAACTTTTGAACAACATATAGGAAGGAACTTAAAACCAATAGATTAGTTTTAAGAGAGATGGCGCTTTAGATATTTAACTACTTAGTGAGCTGGAATAAAAGTATTACCATAATGCAGTTTTTCAATAGCAAATTAGAGCATGTTCATAATTTGTTTGAATAAAATCGATCAAGAAATGGCTTAATAATCGCAAAATAAAAAATGATGCTGCGGTCGCTCTCCCCAACACAACATGCTTCACGTACAAAATGAACGTAAACTCACACACCGCAGACAATACCACCGATCGCTCCGCCTATTCGGGGCCGATGCTCCCCCGTGCAAAAGCACTTAGCACGTCGTAGGAATAGAGGCTAATTGGCATGTTTGACGTAAAATACCCCAGAATACGTGCAACAATATTTTCCTAATTTCGTACACAGTTATATTCATGCATGCTAAGCAACTTGTGAATAAATCAGCTCGTTTCACATCAATTTCTGCATCCCGAGTATTACGAATCTATACCTTTAAGAAGCTTGAGGACATACAGGAGAAGTGACCAATTCACAAGTATCAATGGCATATTGATCAAAGCTTGAACTAATAACCTATAGGTCCATGATTAAAGCCAGATAAAAAAAGAGGAATTCATTGGAAATTGGTAGCACTTAAGGATGTCCTTGCCTTGAAGAAGAATTGAACCATAAAGACCATGAGTCAGGGGGGTGGGGAGATGAAAGATGGGAAAAGAAAGATGTAGAGGGGCAGGAGGAGATGAAGAGAAAACATATTGGAGTGAGAGAGTGGGTAAGAATACGTAGAAAGAAAATGAGAAGGAAGAACTGAAGAGAAAAAGAAATGTGATAAAATGATGTGATAAGAGGGACAAAAATGAACGTGAGTGAAATAGAGAGAAATTTATACAGATACAGAAACAGATACAGGAAAAGAGAGGGGCGAGAAAGAAAGGGGGAAGAGGGAATGAGAGCATGAGCGGAAAAAGTATGTACCCCACCCACCATCTTTATCTACAGTAGATGTAGAAGTGTTGTGATGAAATGTGTGTCAACAAAACTTATTGTAAAGAACAATCTAGACTATTATAACATAATACAGTCAAACCTCATTATAAAGAGCACTGATATAACGAGCTCTTGTTATAACAAGGTAATTTTCCTAGTCCCATCTCTTTGTATTTTATTGTATTTTGACCCTGATATAACAAGGTTTCAATATAAAGAGGTAATTCCTCTGGTCCCAACGACCTCGTTATAACGAGGTTAGACTGTACAAAGGACCGGGCTATTACATACTATCAAAAATACAGTTCAAGAACAGTTCAAGAATACTGTCAGCGAGAAAAGAGCCACTACAGTCCACTAACGATATAATCTGTTGACCTTCCTCGGTTTATAACCAAAAACACTCTATTAAGTTTCAGAGGAAGGAAGGAGAGTGAATAAAATATAGTGCTAAATGAATCGACGTGGTCAGACGACAGGACAGGATAGGATGGCCCCTTACTGATTGAAGAAGGTCTGGTCATCAGCCGGTAATTAATTGGAACCTGATATAGATATCAATGACAACCATTGACACTATCAATTCCTGGACTTAAGATTGCTAGCAACAGATGTCCTCACTACTTGGGAAACGCAAGGAGGTGGTATCATTGGCTAGAAGTATCATCACAAATATTCCTTCCTTTCCTGACCATCACCTACAAGGTCCAACTGTCATATTGATTGAAATTGATGTACACATTTTGACAAAAAGCATGTAAAACATAAAGACGTCATGGTGTAGTAGTTCTAACTTTTGCCATTCAAACCTAGTTGTCTACTTGAATCCCACCCATGACGTTAATTTCCATCAGCAAGAAATTTATCCACATTGTGCTGCACTCAACCCAGGTGAGGTGGATGGGTACCGGTAGGAAGACTTCCTTAAATGCTGATGGTAGCAAAATGGTAGCCCTGCTATAGCCGGGTAATAATGCACAGAGCGCATAGAAACAATTCAGCGCTAAATAAAGGTTGTGTATTACTACTATTATGATTATTATACTAATTTGATCTTGGGGTGACTTAAAAAAATTAATCATAAAAATTGTTTATGCCTCATCACTCTCCATACATCTGTGTTGAAATGACGAAAAGTCTTTGTGGAACTGTTCGGAAAACAAAATGTTTGCTGGTGGTGTTGGAACTTGTTTAGTGGAGCTCTTTACAGGGAAATCCCAAGTATCATTCCTGACCACATCAAATATGTACCAAAATGACGTCAAAAGATGAAAGTTGCTGCTTTTCCATTTGGAATTCAATAAGAAAGGGATATAGCAACATCAAACGGGTGCTGTTCAGTGACTGCCAAGCCCAAGAATGAGCCAAAAAAAAATCAATTTCAAACAATAAAATTTGAAGCTGACTTAACAAAAAAAATGTATTATTCTTAGAATTTCAGATTGTAAGGCACAGAGAAAGAAAGATTATGTATTACCAAAGTGTTATGTTGTTCCCCTGTATTGCATGCTAATTCTAAAGCAACCGTTTCGACATGTGTGCAGCACAGAAGACTTCCTGCAACAGTCTCACATGTTTAAAGCTTGGTTTCAAAATCGACATCAATGGAGAGAGGCACAAGATTCACATTTTTGTGACTGAATATGATCTGATTCTTCTTTTATGATTTATGTTCAAAATGTCTCTGACTAACTTGGGATTAACTTCTAAAATGCAAATAGTACTAAGGCTATGTCCAGTCATGATTCAGTTTGTACCAATCCTGATAAAGAAATAATGAATTAGCAGTATTTTACCACTGAGTGAGTATGCAGTCATGTTTTTTTTACAGAGCTTGATAGTCAAAATTCTATAGCGCAGTTTCTCCCTAAACGTTATAAAACTAATTCACATTCAAAGTTATTGTTTATTGTATAGCTCTACGGTTCTTTTAAAGTCCAAGTTTAGCTTTTGAACAAGACACAAACAAGACTGTGTGAGACATTCCTCAAGATACGCTGGACTTAGGAAGAAACTCCTTGAACTTTGTCTTTCATCCGTTCTTTAATTGAAGCCATCCTTAAAGTTGTCTCACCCCAATATCCTCTATTCTAGCCTCCCTCCAGGCTCAAAATGCTGTAAATATTGCATTCGCTCAAATTTTAGTTTTACATAAGACGAAGAAAGGGAAAAAATTATTTCCTCAACAAAGAAATTCTTCTTCAAATTAGGACGACTACTGTAAAAGCCAATATTTTAACGTAAATCAATTTTAACAAATTCACTGAATTTCAAACCTTTTCACACATTAGTGAATTATTATCTTGACTGGTTTTTTAACTCATTGTACACCAGTCTATGAACATTGTAATGAGTAAACAACTTTGGCAAAAATCTCGCGAAATTCGTGAAAATAAAACCCAAGTGAAAATTTCAGTTTTCCAGTATACTATTGTTCTAAATTCATAGATCAGACACACCTGATTTGATGATGACCAGAGAATATGTGAATGAATTAGACTGATATAATGACAACCGCAAAATGAATCCGCATAATTATCTACATTAATCTCCACAGCATCACATTTAAATAGCGAGCTTGAAACGAAATTCTACTAACATCACATCAACCACAAAGATAACTCTAGATAATTGCTTGCATTAAATTTTGCATGATATTGCTTTCTCTAAACAACCTAAAATACTCCAATGATTAGCCGACTATTCATCACAAATACCTCTAATAAGATCTTACTTGACTCACTAAACCTACATTGTTCTTTCTCTAAATCCCAATAAAAAAAATAAACCTAAAAATAACCACTGCCCTTTTCCCTGTCATAGGATCTTTATTTTTAGAACTTTTGACAGGCGGAACAACCTTCCTTTTCCACTCCCCTTAACAATGAACCATTGGCTTTGATGCACAATTATTCATCCCTGGACAACTGTTAAAGGGAANACATTGATGTGCTGTCAGAGAATAAAGAAAAATAATATGAACAAACTTTGAAAATTGACTAAAATCTCATATTTTCACAATTTATGAATCATCCAAGTTTTCATTTCCACCTACAATGGGCATGGTTGTCATGTTTGTCTTCATTCTCTGACAGCACTTTAATGTCTGGGTGAAGTTCCCCTTTCATAAAAAGTACACAATTGACAGAGCAGACATAAATATAGGTCTGAAAAGTGCCCAGGCAAGTTCAGAACAGTCAATATAGCCATAGAAAATTAAAAAAAATACCAGGACAAGGTCATTAGTGTTTGTTCAACTGACATATTTCTGCTTGTAATGGCTATCAATTATGCCAGATCTGACATGTAATTATGTCATATTCCTGTTACGGATTGGAATAAATCAGTTGTAAACTCAGTTTGAACCTGTATTTAATATCAGATTGTCAATGAATTCAGAAAGTGGGACAACCTTATTATTCATGAATAAAGTAATATTTGCAACTTTATCAGTTTCAGCATCACCCCCATCTATGATAAACACGATATACACTATTTTCGAAAAGTTAAGTCGAACGCAGACAATAGATCCGTACACCATGTATTTAACTGTGCGGAGACAACAATTGCAAATCGGTTCCGATTTCAATATCATTACAAAGAACCATTGAAATTGAGTTCAACTTAACTTTTAAAAAATAGTTTATATTGTGTCGATATCACACAAAAAATTACAATCCCTATTTTTACATCAGATAATAGACTAGAAATTGAATTTTTGTTAACTTTTAACACAATTTGGTTTTGAGACATCAAATTAGAAATTATATAATCAAAAGTTTGACAAGGGGTAGTCTGGGAAAAGCTTCAATGAAAGTAAACAATATAGGCAAAAAGTTGGCACAAGATCAAAAAGTAAAAATAGAGATACATGTAGAGCGAAGGAAGAGAGATATTTTGACACCCTTCAACTAAAAAATAGCTAGCAAGATATGACATCCTTCCAAGAGGATGCTATTTGAACCTTGGATATGCTGAAGAAAACGTCCACTGTAATTCACTCCATATGTGAAAATACATGATAATGCTGTCACATTATTTTTTATTGTGTGTAGGTATGCGTATAAAATATAACCTGTATATAGTGACCAACCAAAGGAAGAAGAAAACTATACATACAGACAGGTTGTATAACAAATATTAGTAACTGCATAAAACCAATTTAGACAACCACTTTAAACAGGTGGCCACTACAGACAGGTTTCATCGTAGTTCAAAGTTTATTGTTAAATAGTCACTGTGACCATATGGAACATATGATTAGGACAAAGTAAACAAGGTCATTCAAGCCTTCACAATTTCCATCCCTCTTATTCAGCTGATATTTGTCAAACAGGTGTCACATAATTAATAGTTAGAGTGCTTTCTTTTGGGTGTACCAAACTATTGTAAATGCCTGAATGAAGTTGAATACTTTGTCTAAAATCCTTTGTCCGTCCTGTTCACAGTGATAGCTACATTACATGATCATCATACATTGTGATATTTTCAAAAAAATTATGGTTTTGTTATCAGTGGAAATATACAAAGTGATTCAATATTGAAAAGGCAATGAGGGAAAAGGAAATTGAATTTTTCTTACCTGTTTTGTCATTGAGGCAAAATGAAGGAGACAGCATCATCAGATAGGGACATACGATGAAGTTGATATGCAAAGAAAAAGAAAATACAAATATTTAATGACAATTAAAAAAAGAAAACTAAATACATCAATCAAAGAATGCAAATTTACAAAATCAACATTCATCTGCCTGAATAGAGTAGCAAGCTGGCAAGATTAGCTCATGTTGAAATTTTAGATTTGATCTTCTTGAAACAACCTTAAAAATAGTTGCCCTCTATAGCTCTATTTTTCACAAAAAAGGTTAGGGGTTACAAACAAACGTGTAGGTAATTTTTATATGAGGTTTTATATTCCAGGATATACCCCGATGCAAAGTTCCATTGTTACCAAACACACAATTATCCTTTCCACACATGAGTGATTTCAGACACCTCTTGCAAGTGAGCGCAAAGTGGACTAAAACAATTAAAAAGTGATCCCTAACTTTTTTAGTCAGGTATAACGTGAAAATCGACTCTTGTTATTGATTCTCATTCATGTGCGAATCTCGACTGCATCTCATGTCCTCCATCATTTCTTCACAGCTCTCAACTCACAAGTTTTTAATAAAGCAGGAATGCGGAATATAATACCATGAAACTCTAATGTCACACCCTGAAAACATTCCAGTAATCTACCTGAATCGAGAGGTGAACATAACTGGGCCATCGTCATGTTCTACTTGTCACATTAGATTACATATCATCCCCCGAAGGGCGGATCCAGGGATGGGGTCACTTGAGTACCAAGCCACCCCTCCCCCATTATTTTCAGGCCATGTGTAGCCTCCATGGAATCCGATCTCAATTTTCAGAATTGTGTCTACTTTATTTTACTGTAAAGCTTTAATAAATGCCCTTAACCCATCTTTCTTAAACCAACTTTTGAAAATTTCTGGATCTGCCATTGCCATGTCATGGCAACGAACATGGTGAACTTGTGTTAACCGCTCATGAGGAGGTCCCACACCCTCCCTCAGGAAAGAGTGCCTGCACATACAGATTAAAGGGAACCCACCACTGGAATAATTATGTGTAAGTGGATTATTATAAATAAAATCATAAATAAATAAATGATCAAACTTTAAAAATAGGCTTAAATCTGTCGATAGAATCAAAAGTTATGAATTTCCAGAGTTTCAGTAATGTCCTCTGATCGTTGAGTTGACAACTTTGGTAGGATCTGTGATGTACTAGCAGACGACACCTCTTTCATTCATTATATAAGCTTTTCAAAAAAATGGAATCCAATGTAGCATATGGGTTTGGCAAGATCCTTTCTAGAAATATATGCATAAAGGCATATTCATAAAGGCATCTTCTACTCAAGCAATAAACCAACATTTGTTGACTCCTCTGAAAAAATGCTACACTTTGTATACAGCCTGGCATAATATCACAAATTCTGTAAAGATTCACGGATCAAGACTTCAAATTTTCATAAATTTGTGATGAATTTTCCACTGTTTGTTCATCTACTTTCTTCATCCGCTGGAAGCACGATAATTCCCAAGGTGGGTTCCAGTTTGACAAAACACATACTACCCAACCGGGGTTATGTGGGCCCCCGACCTTTGATTTCCTACATCATTAATGTGCCCCCCCCCCCCTCCCGCTGACCAAACATACATACTAATCATCAACTTTGTTTTAAGTTTCAAACAACAATTGCAAAATAAAAAGGGGTTGATACTAAACACGCATATCAGGAGTGTGTCAATGTGCTTGTCTCTATATCAGGGAGGTTTATATCCTTGTCTCGGATATCTGTTTATATTTGCCAGTTTTGCATAACTACCGAAAAGTTATACATGTATGATCCAAATAAACAGTACAACTAAAAAAAATGTTACACATTTGAAATGCTTGTCAATCTTTATCAGATAAATTTTGAAAGAAAACCTTTGATCTGTATACTGTACAAAAATCATAATGCATAATTGTTTCTCATTTGACAATCTATCTGCATTATACTTATATCGTGATTATCTTTTTAAATACTTTCTGTGACAATTATCTACCAAAAACGAAAGAAAAAAATGAGAACAAGTTTAGGCCCATTCCCCCTCCATCCCACCCCATTCATTTCCCACCCATTTTCTACCCCACCCCCTTCCACATAATAGCATCCTTTATGAATATACTTGAAAATCAAATTTTGTCATCATCCTCTCTGATATCACCCTACTCTCTTGGGAGTTCAGGCCTGAGAGGGTTAAGGAAGCCGCCATCTTCTAAATTAAGGCCATTTCCTTCAAAATATGCAATATATCTCTGTTAACCCTGAAGCCATCTAGCAATGATAATGACTCAAAGAGATTAAATACAGCATCTAACAAGTCTACATAGTTTTTATACTATATCTTTGCATCAATGTTGAAATTATAGAAATCAGTTTCACATGCATTTTCGCACATTGTGCAAGAACCTAAAAGCGATAATATTTTCCGGTTTCACATATCTCTGTGATATATTGTTTGAAGGTTTCACTCGTGGAAGAATGATGAGAATAATGCTTCACGGTACAACGAGTTATCTTTCTTGGAAATGTGAGTGGGTAGGTCCTTTTCAGGACCACTCACATTTCCAAGAAAGATAACTCGTTGTACCGTGAAGCATTATTCTCATCTCTGTGATAGTTTCAAAAATTTCTTTCATATAAACATCTTTGCTATTGAATTGAATTCCATACTTTTCAAATTACAAACTCAACATCAAAACTGAAATAGTTTCAAAAATTTGTTCCATATAAACAAATTTGCTTGTGCATTGAAACAAATTCCATACAATATTTTCTCAATGACAAACAACTTTTCTCATACAAACATCTTTTCTAATACAATCTCCAAAATGAAGCAAGAAATTTCATTTCAAGATACTGTATCATATCCTTTGTACAATTTAAAGGACAATATAAAGCAAGATTTATTGAATGAATCATGAAATATTCTTCTTGGATAGAATAATTCAAGCAAAGCAGCATGACATGAAAAAGGATGCAAAAATAAATCTACAGACAATGGAAAAATATTTTGCATGTTTAGTTGAATATGAAAAAAAAACACTTACAGAACAGTAGCACATAAAATGAACTCCCACCTCAATACAATGGTATTCGCTCCTGATTGAATTATTTATGCTAACAATAGCAATTTCCTTTGTGTGGAGGAAATATGCGCATAATGTTGAGTGCAATGTGTCACGAACTTCATGCATCACAATTGTAATAATGGTACGAGGGAGGTTTTGAAAAAGTGAAGGTTTGTCTGACTAAAATGTGCAATTGTATCACCACTGTACACACCTCCTCTCACGATCTCAAGGAGTTGTACTCGGTCAAAATTTTGATTTCATTTTCCTCAATTTTCAAAAGATGTCTTGTGAGAAAAGAAAGAGCAATATTTGGAGTGATATCAAAGTTAAAACTTACAGTCTATAAATGTATAATGATGTTTTTTTGTACTTTGTTTGGTCATTTTATAATGGCAGCAAAATGAAGAAAATACAAAAAAATCTACGATACCATTAATAGGGTAGAATTAATGGTAAAATATAATTACTCGGAGCATCAGCATTTTCTTTTTTTGTGTGTTTCCATAAATGAATAGAGTGACCAGGGGCGGGGGATGGAGTTTAAAGATGCTGATAATTCAGATGCTCATGGAAAAGAACCATTTTATTCCAATACAATTAATAAATCATTCATGCAATTATCTTGAAATAAAACTAATCAAGAAACAGCATGGCATGTGTAGAAATCGCTCCCTGAACCAATAAGAACTCTTTGACTTTATTCTTTGTTTTAATTTTGTTCATGCTTGAAAAATCTTTTTAAAAAGGGACATATATCATCTGTGATTGAGAGTAATTATTATTCACTCTGGAAGTATTGAATTATCCTTATTGTATTAAAAGGGAACACATCCATGACATGACAATGTGTTTTTTTTTAATGAATAAATCAAGATGAACAAGCTATCAAAGTTTGAGCAAAATCTGACAATCCATTCCAAGTTTAAAAGAAATGTCAGAGTTTATGTGGTAGTGCATGTCAAATGCATTTATAAATAAACAAGGCAGCGGAAAAATGTGGTCTAACTTCCTTTGTTAAATTCAAACTAAATCCAGATTTTCAATTTTGCAGGGTTTCTGCCAAAGTCAAAACCATGATTCCTACAATTTCTTTGTTAAGGATTTATAGATATCATGTTTATCCTTGCATTATGAAATTGCAACTTTCATATTCCATACATAACTAAAAAAACATCTATTGATTAAAGTGATTATGGTTTAGCTTTAATCACGTAAGTTTTTGCTCAATTTGAAGGATAATCATGCCTCGTTAACTGGAAGAAATGTAAACATTTGATGAAATGCAAAGACACAATGATATTTGTTTTCATGTCTGCCGCACATTGTGACCATTACAAAGCGGAAATTATCTTTCACTCACACATGAGCAAGCTGAACTTTTGGTGCACTGAAGAAGTAAAATTGACAACAAACGAATGTGGCAGTCCATGACAAATGTTGTTTGCCGTAATGGGACATGTGAAAATCTGTTATGTCAGTCATTTTTCACAAAGATGGGATAGAACTTTTGAATGTGTACATGAACTTGCACATGCATGTTAGTTCATGCACACAAAGCACAAATACACAAACACATATGTCCATAACCATGAAAATTCAATGACGTATAAAATAACATTTCTATTTTTTTTCTTCAATTCAAATTCTAGCCTCCTCCTGAAATCAGAGGCCTGTATTCCGATAGCGAGGTTTAAGTTAACCCTGGTCTAAACCTGTGGTTTAAGTATGGAAAGCCAAAAGAGGCTTGAATCTATAACAGTCAATGTTTAATTTACCAGTACATATAGTACTCATTTTATTTAAAACTGTGTCGGAATTAAGACCTGAATAGTTTTCTTCATTATTAGAGCATGGGAAAAGAGAGCAGTTAACATAACAATTATTCATTGTGAATGAAAGTTTGGCACTTTTGGCTACCCATACTTAAACGACAGATTTAGACCAGGGTTAACTTGTGTTTTAAATAAAGGACAAGCAGGAACCTCCACAAGCAGGGGTTAATATGGGTACTACCGACGAGTCCGACAGCCCAAGAGTCCGACAGCCCACGAGTCCGACAGCTTACGAGGCCGACATTTTGAATAATTGGTGCACGAAATAGACATTACATAAAAACGGATTAGAGTCAGACAACTCATTAATTCGACAAAATTATGAAAATGCACATGATTACGACCGAACATAAGTTTTGCAAATGAGACCGACTCTAGGTAAAATAGGTCTATTAGTCCGACTGCACTATATTTACGTTAGTCGGTCTTGTAGGTCTGTTTGCGTGCTGTCGGGCTCAAAGCAAATAATTTGTCTGTGTCGATCTTGCGAGCGTGAAAGTCAAAATGTCTAGCTCGAACCTCATTTTGAAAATGTTCGATGTAGTAGGCTTATATTCATTTCTATCGGACTCGTGAGCTGTCGGACTCGTGGGATGCTCCCGTTAATATGATTGCTATTCTATTTCTTTTTTAATGTAAGAGCTTTCATCAAATCTCATCAAATGGGAACTGGGTAAATTTGCAGCTCTCCTGGAAACTTTAAATTCTTATTTTCCGTTTGAGTCTCTCTTTATAGTTGATAACAACTAACAGGGATCCTAAAAAAACAAAGAAGTGTTAATCACCATTTTCAAAAACAAGGTAATGTTTACTAAAAAGGGGAAAATTGACATGCCTTTCATTGCGTGAACACTACCTTGCTTGTATAACACCCATGTGGGTGTCATTCTGTAACAAACCCAAAATGATATAAAGATGAGTCAAGTTCATTGCTACTCTGTAGGCTAATCAACGGTTTGATGAAATTTATTTATTCAAGCCTTCGACATTGCTCAAAGCTGCAGCTATAAAAGAAGTAATGCTTTCATTCACAAAAAACATCTGGTTCTGCTGTTTGCAGAGCTGATGCCAACCATTCCAGAATATGCATGAAGTGAATCTTAATATAATTTTGAGGCTTTCATTTTTATTCAGTTGTTGCATTATTCATATTTCAGTTCTGACCTTAGGCATATTTCAGAGTGGTTGAGATTACACACTGTAAAAAATACATTAATTACACAAAAGCACTTGGGCAAAAAAAAAATAGATGGATTTCTTTTTACACTTTCCTCCTGAAAAACAGACTCCGTTATACATTTTATGGGGGCTATTTTGGAGCTCACATGGAATGGGGTGGCTATTTCTTTGATACCATGTATTTTTCATGCTGAGAAAAACACTCTATTAGCATCTCTATTAGAAGAGACACATAAAATTGATTTAATAACTAGTTTTGAGTATGGCCTACCTCAGCCTACATACTTCTAAGAACAACAAAAAAAGTCAGTGACTCCTTTAGAAAACTCACATTAAATATATCTCATGTTCGTTTCAAACTGAAATGTCATCTAACATAGCTCAAATGTCTACATGATAAAAGCACAGCTGCATCCTGACTTGCGTCTAGATGGAAATGCTAACAAGAAACAGAGCAGGGGCAGATCCGGGCTTTGTCAATAGGGGGCGCCAATGGCTAATTGATAAGCGTAAAAAAATCCTTTGCTCTAAAAAAGGGACCGGAAGGAGCGCCACCAAAATCATGAGCAAAAGGCACAAAGGCTTCTGGACAAAGTAAACAGTTTAATTCAAGCATTCACTATAGCTAGATACACACAAAAGAAAATTCCCTCCCTCTTATTCTGCTGAAATATGTCAAACACGTGTCGCATAAAGAATTGTGAAGGTACTTTCTGTAGTGTGTATCGAGATACTGTGAATGCCTTATTGAAGTTTGATTATTTTGTCCGATATCCTTTGTCTCATTTGCTCACAGTGCAATGGCATTGAAAACTAAAAACAGGTCTCCACTTCTGCACAAAATGCTTGATCATGAAAAAGGGATGAGGGTGGCAGACTAACGCCCCCCTAAGCCCCCTGCATGGATCCGCCTATGGTGCGATTGAAAATTTACAGAAGTATTCTATCAATCTCCTTGGTGATTTCATCTGAAGACAAGATTGCACTACAACCGCATTATACTACTACATATAACATGTCGATGAGACAAAGCTGTAATGACTTCTTGCATCCCCTCAAGCTGAATCAGTTCCAGAGAGAGATGATGATGATGATGATGGGTCAAAAACGGATGTTCATGCATCGGAATAAAACATTTTACAGAAAATCTATTGTACAAGGGACGAAGCTGTAACAACTTCTTGCATCACCCTCCAGCTGTATCACTTCCAGAGAGAGAGAGAGAGAGGGAGGGAAAGTGAAAGAGAGAGTTGATGATGATGAATAAAAAACAAATGTTCATGCATCACAGTATTACGCATTTTACAGAACATTTTATTTGGAAAAAAAGAAAATTGATCAGAAATTATACTGATGCAGGCAATATCTAACATCTGTAAAAGTGGGATGGTTGTGTATTACACTTTCTAAACACTGCCAGAAGTTTGCAAGCATTTTTAAAAAAGGGAGGAAAAGGTCTTCCCCCCCCCCCAACCTAGTTCTGTGGTCCTTGTGAGGTGCTTTCTTATAATTATTAACAACTTTAAAATCAGGGTGCTACAAGAATTTTTTTTCACCACTTGCCCAGTCGGGCAACCAAGTTTTCAAATCACTTGCCCGAACAAAACTTTGTCTTGCCCAAAATTGATAGTCAATGCCAATCTGCACATGGAGAGGAAAACTAGTGTAAAACTGCTACTTGCCCTTTTGGGCATTTCATTTACTTGCCCGACAGCTTAATTTTGTTGCCCTGGGCATGCGGGCAAGTGGGTTTGTAGCACCCTGAAAATGCTAGATTCATACAATTCTAATTCTTATACACTAAGAATTTACACACTTACCAGACAACTCGGTTTCTTATAACTTGCCTTTCGATGTAACATACATATTTCCGTTCCGATATTATGATCTATCATACTTTGGATCTACATCACAACATAGTGCAGACAGGACACAAGTTTAAATCTTCAAAAGTGTATTTCCCTTTCGATTTGAGGATATGATACGGCATTGGGCAGGTTATAGAACTGTAGGCTCTAGTCACATGACATTAGTCAGGGTAATACAGCTTTTTAACTTCTGGTCACGTGACCATGAAAGATAGAACTGTACGTTCTCTCCAAATCCAATGATCCTTTTCTTTCCTTTGAAATTGAGAAAATGTCATTTGGGTTTGAACTTTTACGGACGGTAACCATAAACTAATTCAAGAAACCAAACACTTTCCTCCACCTTTTTTTAACATATCAATGATAATTTTAGCATAGCTCAAAGTTACATCTGTTTCGTTCATTCAAATATATTTGTTTCAGATCAAGAGTAATTCATTTGTGATTTTCCATTCTCCCATTAACCCATAGCAACTAGAGAATGTGTACTCACTGGAAGGTATAGTATCATTGCCATCTGTAATACGCATTTATGAATAAATTTAAATATCTTTGAATAAGTTTTCTATTTTTCATCTAGAATAGTCAACTTATATCCTAAGGATCACAAACTTACCAAAATTATCAGTAGAACTCCAAAAGCATGGATGAAAGGATACCACAACGCATTGAAAATCAAAATGACAGGCAGTTTGGGGCATTTCAGAGAATAATAAGAGGGGCAGTTTCAGGCAGTTTAGTTGCTTCAGGGTTAAATACAGTTTCTGCTTTTCATGTAATTAAATGTGTGGCTAACATGTTTTCTGATGAAAAATGAGATGAAAAGAATGAAGACTCAATGCATACTATTAATGTGATTTACACACTTTCCGTTGTATAACTCCATGTCATGTCATTAGTCTTGATTTCAGCAGCACATTTTATGAAACATCCTTCCTTCCATTAAAATAATATTGCATGAAATCATTCAGTCACAGCTGTGCAGTCAACAATTAACTGCTTTTAAATTTAATATTCTGCCTTTAATACACACTGCTAATCACATCAGGGGTTCTATAGCCCTGGGGCAGGGCTGCCCCAAGATGACTCATACCATATTAAAGAGATAATATCACATTACAAATTCAATCTTAAATCACTTTCCAGATCGACTTTCAGCGCGAGGGCATATGCCATTGAATCATTGCATCACAAATTGAATCTTCTTTAAAAGAATAACGAAGTTATACTTTCTTGGCTAAATAGAATGTTTTAATTGATAATATACCAAAACTCAAGAATATCTTCTAGCTTTGAAGGATTGCTAATCACATTTCAGTTTTTTATTTACCCTCACCAGCTGAAAATTGGTGAAAGATCTAACATCCCAAGAGAGAAGACCTGATGAATCACTTTAAATATCTAGACACTAACTTGAATTTTCAAACTTTAATTTTGAGCGAGCAAATTATCAAGACCTTATCCATTTCAAAAATAGGTAATATTAATGATAGTTGAAATTTACACAGCACTTTTCCATGGATACAAAGTGCTGCTTTGTGAACTGCACATTCAGTTATAACAATTTTCTGGTTGAAAATTATAATTAAAAGTTGATTAATTGCTATTTGAAAAAAAATTGCACTGTGCCGAGAGTGATGCTGCCCCTCCCCCCCCCCCCCCCCCCCTTCTTTTTATCCTCCATCCAACCTCTTCCTTCTGACCTCATCTTCTCTTCTATTATAACTTTCCTATCTCTCTATCCCTCTACCCCTTAAATCTTTATTCTTTTCATCTTTTTAATTTCACTTTTGCTTCTATATTCTATTTCTTCCAAATTCGCAAACTACTTCTGAAGAAGACTATCACTTTGCTACAAGGTAAAAGATGTATTCATCTCTAGTAGATATTGATTTGTCAATACTGAATAAAATGTTGTTTTGTTGTAGTTTCACTCAATTCTTGAATACACAAAGGCAGGTTAATTCCAGATTGATATAATTAGAGTCATAATGACAACCGTCAATAATATCATTAGATCTACAGCACGGATCCCTAATACAAATCTTAAGATTTAATCCTCAATTTGTGTATTATGAGCCCATTTTATCATTCTGCGGATATCATTTCCTGGACATTAAGTAATCAAGTATCATTCATCCTTTAAGGTATGCTAACGAATGAGTATAACATGTTCTTAGATTACAACAACAAGGTCCTATTTGATTACATATTGTCATCTGAAAGCAATCAATTTTCTATGTATGTTATCTTAAAACTTTATTATATTGCAAATGTGTTATTGATAATATCATTATAAAATATCCAATAGATTAAAATGTTTGTTCTTATTATTCTTTCTTCTAATTTACAGAAGTTATAGAAGGCAGATTATGTGATTTAGCAAGACATTATCAAATGTTATGACCACGCAAAAAGGTAAATGCCACAATTGCTACTGGATTCCAAGCTTTTATACCAACAGTTAATTTCTGTAACGATTTCCAAAACATTTTAGAATCATTTTCAGGATCAAAACGGGAGCCATCAACTACCGCCAGGCATCTTTTCATGGTTCTATAAAGCACAACTTGATTTGTAAAAATTCCACTGGTTGTAATTTTCATGTCATTATTTCATCCATTTAAATGTGATCATTTGTTACCAGGTAAACATTGATTTATCATTGTGCAATTTAAAGAAAAGTACATTTATAAAATTAGACTTTACAACACAAAATTGATATATTGCTCCAGCATGCAGGACTGTGAGAATATTTTTAAAATCATGTATATTGCACTATCGGAGATGCCAACAGTTCTGGTATTTTCACATGAATTTGAGGCTTTCATCACAAGTGAATGGCTGAGAGTATGGTTTATATTGTAATGTTTTTTGCTCAGCTGTTGCATTATTCACATTCTTATTTTTACCATGTGCATATTCTGGAATGGTTGGCAACTATGCAGTAATTACACATAAAGATCCATACTTGTGATTTGACTCTATGGCGTGGATTAAAAAACTACCATAAGTGAAAATATGGCAATCTCATTTGGATTCCACCAAAGTCAAATGTTTTTACTTTTCTCTTCAATGAGTCATTGATAAAAATATTTCTACATAACAAAATGTAATTATGCATACTTTGAAAATAAGAGGCGCATAGCAGATCTATTCAATTTCATGTTTCATTACTCCATAAATATTGAGGTGAGTCTCCTCGCCTGAAATATTCAGAAAGTGGGGAGCACAGTGCAGGAGAATATACCGGCCTTTGGGTCCCATTTCATTTTTAATGCAACAAAGTACCGCATCCCTAAACAGATGCAAGTAGATCCCCGCTCCGGACAAAGGAGGGTTTAATCTCGGGGGAGGAAGCGAGTTGGGGAACTGGAGATGGGGAAATAGGAATTATTAGTCTGAGAGGAGAGATTTTGAAGAGAAGAAATTATGCGTTCACATTTTATTTATATCAATCAAAAGATGATTTCAAAATGCTCAATTCAGTTTCTATGCCAAGAACAATGTGAAAGGAACCGAGGTGTATAAAAGACGATAATGGTGAGATTGTTCTTTTAAAACTGTAGTTAATGAGCATGATAACAACCTTGGTTTGAAATAATGAATACGACACATTAAAAAATTTCTTGAAAACAACAAACTGTATATTCCTTAAAAATGCCACGGGCACTGGTGTATGCTGGGTGAAATTAAGCCAGGGTAATGATTATGCAAAGTGTCGATCGTGAGCACTCAGCAGAGTGGATACACGCGCTATATAAATTGTATGAATTATTATCATTATCATTCAAGAAATTTTCCATGTAATAGGGGCACAAACCAACTTCAAAAAACCTCAAAAATCGTCTCAAGGATATCTTTCATACATGTATATCAAAAGCAAAAATAGCATCATGTACGCCCTCAACCAATTTACTTTGCAGACAAACTATTACATCAACGAGCCAATGACTAATAGACACTAATTAAGATGGTGGTATCAGACTGTGCTATGAATGTCTACTGAACTTTCCCCCTGTCTTTGAAGAGACTAGGATTTAATATTTTTGACCATGCTTGAGCCAAGGAAATATTTATTTCTGGCAAAGGCATAAATCGTTTCAACTAATTAAGAAGATGGCATCATCCACATGAATTTTAGCAACAATTTTGCATCATAATCCATTTTAATGATATAACATGCTCCATTTTGTAAATTTTTATAAAAAAAAATTGTAAATTTTTATAAAAAAAAATTAAAATTAGGCCACACAGAATAAAAACGTTGTTTACTTGAGAGTGTGAACACAGCGACAAAGGATGCCTGGAGGGCATCACTAGGGAGAACCCCAGCTCCGTCGCAGTAGCGATGACATCCACATCCGACATCCTCTACCCCTACTATAACCCCTTACGAGGAGCGATCAATATTTGTATGCAATTACTGAGAATGCTCATGTGGGTTGAGATTGCACGAATTGCACCTGACAAAGAACTCAAAGATTGGTGAGAAAATTACCCAAGAATGCAACATTCATTTATTTGAAATAAAAATTTGGGCATCTCCTTGCCAACATGAAAGTTGCTATCATATGGCGAGTGGGCATACTCTTTTGTTACCATGAATATTATGAACTTACGAAGCACCCATAACTCAATAACATTAATAATGTTGGGATAAGTCTGAAGTACATATATCATATTTAGGATAAAAGGCAGGAAAATAATACATCCTCAAGCATACGATGCAAAATTCTAAACAATGAATTTGAAAGACCAGATCAAGAAATTGTATGATTAAAAAATGAATCATTCCCACATACAATTTACAATTTTTTTTCGAAATTCTAATAAACCTTGAATCAATAAATACATTTTTGCAAATCCCTAATGTTGTACAAATTTCAGGTAGTACAAATTTCTGCTCATATGAAAGCTCTACTAAAGCATGCTTGACTGAACATGCAACACGCATCGATCAATGGAGATTTCAACATTCCATCCCAAAGAGCAACACTATGTGAAATTAAGCAACGATGAGAAGAGAAATCCGCATCTTACAGCGGAAGATATAAAGCAGAGTGGGAGTTGGAAATTTCAATAATCTTGAAGAAATACAGTTGCTGAAAATTCAGAAATTTTGCTACTTGAGAGTACAAATATATGCAATTGCTCAATCAGAAGGAAAATCTAAATCTCTTACTGATGCTACTCAGCAGGAGATCATAAATTAAATTATCTTCATAAAAAACTACTAAAATCCCCCTTTTCAAAACAAAGAGCACAATCTCTTCAATACAACACTTTGGATCCCACAATTGGAGGGAAATATTAAAATAAGCCAAGTTCAACAGGGACTGTTGATCCCCCGGAATTAGGGGGATTGCAGAGCCCCCCCCCCCCCCCCACTTTTTTTTAGGAAAGAGGGTGAATTTCAAAACCACCCCATCTACTTTTCAAGGTTTTCCATGCCATTACCTGTTGAGTACTGGTACAGTCAAAGCTGTTTTAGCAGCCACCTGTCTATAGTGGCCACCTATCTATACAGCAGCCACCTAAATTTGTTCCCTCCAGATGAAAATGTGCGCTATAAAACCTTTTTATTGAGGTCACTATCTACTGTGGCCACTTTTTCTGTTTCCCTTGGCTGGCCACTATAGACAGCTTTGACCGTACTTTACTTCAAAATTGATCATTACCCGCACAATAAATATCAAATAAAAATCAAATAAGTTCTTACCTGCAATATCCAAAAAAGATACAAAGAGAAGAAGCCACATTCAAAGATAGTTGATCACAACAAGGAAGTGCAAACATCAATATGAAAAGAAAAGAACATAGAGATCNACAAAACTTCACATTTTCTCCCTTTTCTCGGAAAAATCAACAAATCGCCAATTTTCAGTCGGGGTATAGCATTTCTGAATTGATTCTGCATGTATTTTAAAAAGATTCATGCCGCAACCTTATTCTAAATTTTGAATTGATCAATTTTTAAAAATTCTATGTGCAAAGTAATTGTGGAGTTGTCCGACATGACGTCACAGATTTCGTCCGTTTTGCCGATCGCACAGATCCCCATTGGCGACAGTGATTGTCAAATCTCTGTGACTTTGAAAAGTCATAACTTTTGAGCGGGTTGTCCCATTTTGCTCAAATTTTCACAGTTTGTTCATTTGATTTTACTTCGTCCCATGAGAAGACGACAATCCCAGGGATTGGTTTCCCTTTAACCATGCGGTTGTAGTCCCTCTACTTTTCAAGGTATTCCATGCTGCCTGATGACAGTCAAAACTGTCGTAATGAGTGCCTGTCTGTCAGTAGTGACCACCTGTCTACAGTGGACATCTAAATTGGTTCCATCGAGATGAAAATTTGTCTTAGAGAATGTGCCTAATAGCGGTCACCTGTCTACAGTGGCCAATAATTCTGTTTCCCTTGGTTAAACCACTATAGACAGGTTTGACTGAACTTAACTTCACTATTGATCATTTCCCAAACAAAAGAATTATAAATTTCTTACCTGCAATATCCGAAGATGATACAACGAGAATAAGCCACAGACAGAGATAGTTGATCACAACAAGGAAGTGCAAACATCAATATGAAAAGAAAAAAGGGTAGAGATCATTCATTAATCAATAAAATAAACACAGCTGATATTCATACACATTGATAAGGAGTTACTTTAGTTGCTTATCAGACACATTATTTGCAAAAGTAGAACTTGGCTGATCAAGTGTGTGTATTTGGTAGCTTATAATACAATTTATGTTTTGGGTTTGTTTGTTTTTTAACCAAATACAAGTGACAGAGTGTTTTCCTCCTATTGTGTAAATCTTTAACGTGTCAACAACATTCTATTAAGAGACATCACTTCACGCTAAAACAAAATTCCCCTGTCTTTATTGCAAAATGTGTATTGCAGCATGAAACAAATAAAACCATATTTCATTCCCCCACCTTAGTAATGACTTTGTCAAACTTCCCCGTGACTTCACGGGTCACCTGACATAGGTCATGTGATCAGACAGTAATCCATAAATCTCTGAACATGTCTGCATGCAGGTGTACATGGTTGTTATGAGAACCACTGCATGTTGTTATTCTCAAGGCGTTTGTTGACAGACAAGAGACATAAGTAGAAAATAACTCCAAGAATGTCAAGAATTAACAAAGCTCTAAACCCCTGAACTTGACATTTGTCTCAAATCTAAATTACAATAGATATATACCCCCAATAATGTTTTATATCAAAACAGCTAGATAAGAGGTGATTATTATTTCTGTTAAAGTAAAATTCTAAGAGTAGTCAAATCTATAATTGGCTACTGTAAAATCAGAAAAAAAATTTCTGGAGGCCAATTTGCTGACACACAACTTTTTAACTTGAGAAATACAGAATTTCTCAACTATCAAGAGCATTTTGTTGTTGCAAATACTGACTCCTCATGAAATATAAAAATGTACTGCAGTCTTTCTTAAAGTTGTTCTTTACTTTATGAACGACTTGGGGGGCTCTGTGTTCTTCTACACAGACAAAACCACACTAGATAAGTCTGCTAGTGATAGTCAAAAACTCCTTATAAAATATAACTGAAATAATGTCATAGATTAATCAATTTTAGTATGCTAAAACATCATTTGATTACACTAATCTTATGGATGCAGTCTTATTGATGGAAGCAAATTAAAAATTGATGAGAAGTGAAGTTATCACATTATCCAGGCACAGGAAAGGGAAACTTAAAAGATGCAAAATCTGTTCCTTTAAAATGCGGAACTAGTCAATAGAGCAATTTGTTTTGATATGCAGTAACAATTATTCAAAAACAAATTATTAGAAGCTCAGGTGTAAGATATTTCAAAGGAGATAAATCCATTACATTGAAAGAGGAAAAGATATTCATTATCATTTATGTTCAGATGGTTCGTTTGGCAAAAAGGAAGCAAACATTTTTATATGGGTCAACAGAATTACATCTTATGAGTAAGTGGATGTTGGTACAAATCTCAAATTCTGAAGTGAGAAAATTATCATATTATCCAGGTACTGATGTTGATTTAATTGAAGAGGGGCCACAATTAGATAAGCATGCAATTTTTAGATTTGTAATAAAAACAGTTATGTTTTCAAGCATCCATTTGAAAACTTCAGTAGGAGGGCCACATGAAAGGGATTTGAATTTACAGAATGATGCAGGTACTTAAATCAGAATATGAGAATAATATCAAAATATCTTTGTTCAAAGCCACGCTTTCAGAATAAAAACTTTAAGCATCGACAGCGCCAAATGACGGACATGCAGGCTATACAAGTCGCCAGGACTATTACTACTATTCTCTAAATTTATAACTTAATAATCCTCTTCCTCACTACTACATCTCTTAGTTCATCCCACTCTTTATCACACATAATTTCATCATCTTTGCTACATACTTCTACATGACCATGAGCAATATCCGACAATGATTTCAGGATGATTCATGTAAACTTAAAAAACTTATGGCATTAGATTTTGTTCATGGTTCTTGGACCCTTTTCACACTCGAAGTTTTTATTGGATCATTGGACCATTCTAAAACTTGAGTTTACGCCAAATAGCCACTTTTGGCCCAGTCAATGCTTGAGTCCGCACACTGGTTTTGCGCATTGCAAAAAATTATGTGGACTAACATGCTTTAACATTGATAGTTGATTGGCCAAGAGAAAAAAGGGGGAAAAGGAGAGAAGGGGAAAAAAGGGAAATAATGGGGAAAATGTTCAGGTTCGGCCATTTTCAGAGGGTTGGGTTGGAAATTCAAGCAATTTTTCCCCCTCATTAAGCCCCAGTCACAAAGAAGCCAAGAAGGAGGCTTCTATGTGACTGGGGCATTAGTTTGGTAAGACATGAAACCAACAAGCAAGTGTGATCAGGGCCCAGATGTCACCTTCAAGGTATCACGTTACAAGTGACATCATGGTATCCTCAAAACCAGAACAAAAAATACATGAAGTTGAGTCCGGAGAGCACCCTAGATCATGATCATGATCCAATTCTCGCTACCAAGAACAGGCTTGCTAAGACATTAAACCCACAAGCAAGTGTGTGAACAGGGCCTGGATGTTACCTCCAAGGTATCATGGTATCCTCAAAACCAGAATACGGAGATAAATGGAGTTAAGTCAGGGGAGCACCCTGGATCATGATCTGATCCAATGCCTGCTACAGACAACACGCGACATCAAACAATATCTCATAATACCGTCGATATCGATCTGTCGAAGAGGGGAAACCAACAAACCAGTGTGAACAGGGCCTGGATGTTACCTCCAACGTATCACGTTTCAGGTGACATCATGGTATCCTCAAAACCAGAACAAAAAGATACATGGAGTTGAGTCAGGGAGCACCCTGGATCATGATCGTGATCCAATCAGACTTCAGTTTTGGTTGCAGATTGACTGATTGTTCAACTGTCAGTAATGTGAGTTTTTACAAGAAAATTGAATGCACTTCCTTCACCTTCAGAACATTTGCGCCCGCATTCCAATAGTAACGTTTATCTTTAACCCATGTCTAAGTCATTATCATTTGGACCATTGGTTTAACATTTGAAACAATTGCTAGTCCCGCTTCAAGTTCAATGATAAACGCCTTACAATCCAAATTAAGTGAGTTAGAATTTTAGAATACGGGCCATACAATGCAAGTCAGAAATTTTGTTACCTGCCAGAATAATAGAGTAATCCCATTGTCTTGCAATTTATAGTGACAAAACGTTTTAAAAAAATATACAAGTTTGTGCAAAGGAAGAGGTCCAAAATGATACTTCTATCTAACGTATCTATTAATTCATAAACCCTCTGGTCATTCACTGTTAATGTTGAGAAGAAATCTTGACACAAAAATGTTTAATATTTCACTATAAACCAAGTAAATAGCAAAACGTGATGTGCAACTAGTAAAATGAATGCTACATGACCTTGGACAGGCAAAAATATTTCAATGTCTGATATGTACTTTTCTATCATTTTCATGATTCCAATGATAATACTTTCCTCTTAAACTGGAGTTAAACATCATGACGCAAAAGGGGGAAAAATGTCACTTCATACTTTGTCATGGCTCTTGGCATCTCTCTTTTACGAGATAGGTTTGTNGGGGGGGGGGGGTTATTCCAATAATCACGCTGGAAAGGTCAGATTTAATCAGCTGTTTTAACTTCAATTCATAACTAAAGTGGATATGTGGAACCACCCCTGTTGCGCTATACTCAATTTGACTGGGCGTCGTGGTGTACATTTGTAATGAAGCTGCTTGGGACCGTCAAAATTGAATTGGATTGGTTCCTCCATTACAAATTCTATCCCCGGTCACATCTTTCAGATGGTGACGCTAAAGGTCTATCCTTCTTTCTCTCCTCCTCCTGGCGTAGATATTCAAATTCGCAAGATACACGCGGTAAAAGCACTCCCATCCCCTCCCCTCACCCCCCCCCCCCCATAGCAAATCATGCATGCACCCTGCCAACTAGTGTGAAGAGGGCCAATATGTTACCTCCAACATATCACATTTCAGGTGACATCATGGTATCCTCAAATCCAGAGTAAGGAGATTCATGGAGTTGAGTCAGGCGAGCACCCTGGATCATGATCGTGATCCAATTAGACCTCAGTTTTGGTTGCAGATTGACTGATTGTTCAACTGTCAGTAATGTGATTTTTCACATATAAATTTTTTTTAAATTCCTTGATCTCCAGAACATTTGGGCCTGTATTCCAACCATAAGGTTTAACTTTAACCCAGGTCTAAGTCATTGTCATTAAGACTTAGTTGCACTTTTGAAACAATGGCTTAGTCCCGGTTCAAATTCAATGATAAATGCCTTAAAATCCAAGTTTAGTTAGTTATTTTTTTAGAATATGGGCCATACAATGCAAGTCAGAAATTTTTGCTACCTATTTTATCATTATAAAAGCTGAGAATACTGCAATAGATATGCTTCAGTAATCCCATGGTCTTGCATTTTATAATGACATAAGGTAAATGAAGAATTATATGAAAGGTTGTGTGCAAGGGAGCTGTAAAAAATGACATTTCTATTCTAAAGTGTCTTTTGATTCATAAATCCTCTGGTCATTCACTGTTGGGAAAAAATCTTTACACAAAAATACTTAATATTTCCATAAAATTCAGGTAAATTACAAGAGGTGATGTGCAACAAGTAGATGCTATGCTTCATGACCTTCAACTTGCAAAAATTCTTAAATTTTTCAATATCTGATATGTACTTTTCGAACATTTTCATGATTCCAATGACAATACTTTCCTCTTGAACTGAAGTTAAACATCATAACGCAAAAGGGTGAAAATGTCACTTTTTACTTTGTCATGGCTCTTGGCATCTCTCTTTTACGAGATAGGTTTGCAAATTGAACATGTATCATTGTGGGCTACATACTGAAATCCCTTTCCACAAATCCAAACATTTGATGGATTTAGGATTGAAACGATATGTGAGAATGCACTTTTTAGTATGAATACCAAGAAAGTGAAACGTTGGACAGCCACACTACACCTATCAGTACTACCAATAGATCGGATTAGTTGAATGTTCTCATGTTAATCCCCTAATCCCCTTAATCCCCTCTCATATGAGATGATGATTGGTGAGATATTGACGTCCTTCATCTAAGAACGAAGGAATTTCTTCATAGATATCGCTCTGCAGACATGCTCAAATCTTTTCCAAGTTCCAACAAATCTGACGAAAATTTTTTTTTCAAAATTTCAAAGTTCATGATATGGACAATTGCACCAGTGGTTGTTTTACATAAAAGGCTAGTTTTCCATTTTTCACAAATACCCAGTCTTGCAGTTCTTATATCTACATGGTTCTGAAGCACATTATGGTATAAATCACCATCATTCTAATTAAGTTCAACCAAGTCATATTTAGCCAAAGTGCCCTCAAAAGTATTGAAGAACACTTTCAATTGTGAATCTTTGCTAAATAACCACAATGATCCACCATTTAAAAATAAAAAGTTTCCCAAATCTGCACCAATCTCATCTTTTTTATATTCAGGAGCTAATATCAAAAGTGAACTTCCATAGATCAAACAATGCAGTCTCCTAATTTTCATCACCACTAGAGATGCCCACTATTCCAGAATATAGGGCCTACATGAGGTCAAAAATTAAAATAAAAAAAAACAGCTGAGCAAAAGTAAGAGCAAACATATAAATAATAGTATTCTCAGCTTTTCATTTATGATGAAAGCCTTGAATTGTTCCTAAAATGCATATTATGCAGGCCTCCCAACCTTATAGACAAAAAGGAGGGATGATTTTGCTAAAAAGAGGGAAGAATAATGATTCCCATAGGAAAGTGTAGTACAGTCTAACCTCGTTATAGCGAGGTCGTTGGGACCAGAGGAATTTCTTTATATTGAAACCTTGTTATATTAGAGGCAAAATACAATAAAAGAAAAAGAAATGGGACCAGGAAAATTACCTATTATAACGAGGGCTCGTTATATCACTGCTCTTTATAACGAGGTTAGACTGTACAATGAAAAATCATAATATGCAATGAAAACATGACTTCAGAATGATGGAAAATCATATTTATCCCTCCAAATTCATAATAGTTGGGAGGTCTTTATTACGGAACGGTTGGCATCTCTGCATCACAACGTTGGATGATTGATAGTTTATTAGCTTTTTAGAGCCCTTGATTGATGAAAATCTGAAAAGTAAATTTAGACAGTGGGCTGGAATGTGCAAGGTGTGTGGTCAACGATTATTTCAATATCAACAAGTCAAAGACAAAGAAAAATATAATAGTGATAATATTCAACAAAATAATGGGACATGACAATATGTGCAGACATATATAGAAAAATATCATTACTCTGCAATAAAAAATATCTTTACAAATGTTACCCTTGATATTTTCACGCCATTTACGAAATAGTATAATTGGATAATAAGAACATTATAAGTATGGTATCCAAGTATTTGGATCAATAGCATTACGCATAGGTTCAGACCATGCAAAGTAAACTGTGAAATAAATTCTTATCAAGAAGATAGTTGAGCTCCATGTATAAGCACAGGCAAGCAGTGAAATATTTTTGAATTGTTACACTGACCATAAACATTACCTTTTCATATAACACCTGCCCTGATAGCGAAATAGCCTTTAGATCAATAACTACTCGTCATAAACACCAAACTGACCCTCATCAACTTTTAGACATCGAAAGTTCACTGAAATTTTGGCATTTGACAGGATATAAAAATCTGGTTCATTATTTAGGATCACACTTTTTTGCTAGTTTTAAATAGGCATACTTATTTTCCATTAAAAAATGTATTAGTTTATTCATTCAAATATATTTATATTAAACAGGTACAATCTGCTGGTTTACATCAATGTCCTGATGTGAAAATGAAATGTCCTGACGTAAAAACGTAATGATTCAAACACATTCTCATTTTATACATACTGTACAATGGTGCCAAGATCGTTTGAAATTGTTTACTATATAAATTATTCCAGAAAAATTTGAACAGTATTCCATTTTTTTTTATCGAAGGGGGTTGAAGAGTGTCAAATATGGAAATCAGGCTATTACCTCTGCAACTCAAATGGATAAAAGATCACTCTTTCAAAAAATTACAGCATCATAGATGCATCAGTTATATGCAAATTAGCTAAGAAATTTAATCTCATCTCCCCAATTCGCATTAAGCTTCAGAGTCCATGGAGTTGAATGAATAGGGGATTAAGACAAATTACCTTTTGAAATAACATTTACATGCAAACAAAATTAGAAAAAAGGATAATAATGTGGGACTTTTATTTCGTGCTTATCACCTCTTTATAAGAAGTCCCTAAGCCCTCTACAATCTTAGTTAGTTTGAAAGGCCTAAGTTGATATCACCGCATGATCAAATTAGGCCTTTAAAACATTCACCCAGTCTTTTGTGGGAAGTTGCTTTTAATAGGAAAAAGCATAGAACCGAAGAGATTTCATTAATTTCAATTCGGACAAACAAGACACAATTATACATAAAACAAAAATTGAACAAAATTTTAACAAACTTTGTTTTGTACAAAAGAATAATGTGAATAAAAACACATATAAATACACATTTATGACAAATACTGATCTGTGCATTCAGACTAGGAAATTAATGGCGGTAATTATTAACCCACTAAAAAGCGAATGGGTTCTAAGAAATGATGAGTGAGATATTTCACTCCTAAGTGACCACGTTCGTCAGTAAATAGAGAGTGTAAAAATGTTTTTAAAAATCCACTCAATTTCACTTACATTTCATCTTTTTTTTTGTCAATGGACTCATTCTACAGTTAAAAAAAAAGAAAAAAAAAGAAAAAAAAAGAATAAAATAAAATAATAAGGATAAAATAAATGCCTCATCCAAGTTAAGATTTGGCCTTCTCATAGTAAACTGCTGGTCACTTCAACTCAGAATGTCTGCTAGAAAAGACTACAGAATGGAAATTGGTTGGCAATGGGTGATTTGCACTCTGTCTTATATTCATTTTCCAATTTCCAGAATCAGTTACATGTAAATTGTGTGTGAGATTGGGTGTCTCTGTTTTTAATTTGTGAATTCCTTTTAATAAAGATAAGCCCTTTTTCCTTGAATTTTACATCTTCATGTTTACGACAAAGACACAGTACAGTACTTTGCAATAGATTATGCCAATGGCCACTCTTAAAACTTCCAACTGATGTAGCAATAATGAATTGATCAACCAAGTTTTAGAGAAATATTAGTAGTTGGCCACACAATATCAGCCTAAGTTTTAGCAAAATATTACTAGTTGGCCAAACAATACCAGCGTTTATGGGTGAAAAGATTATCATTTATTTTTCATTTATCCTAATTTGGCCTTTTCAAGTACTTTCAACCTCAATAAAATTTTCACTGATATTCCAGAATGTAATTTATTGTTTCTTCTATAAAAAAAGAATAATTTTATGATTGTATGATTATTTGTGTAAATCATACTCTTGTTTGCTAATTTTAAGTGCTGGAAAATGATCACATGGTCTTAATATTTAGCACACATTACAATTGAATAAATTAATTTCTATTTGATTTACTGCACACCTAACCTTTAAATTGCATTACCATTTTTCAACAGTTTTTTCTCAATAAAACAAAGAAAAATAAACAAAGCATAAATCAGGCTCATGTCCTGCAATANAGATTAATTGTTATTTAATTTACTGCACACCTAACCTCTAAATTTAATTTACCTTTTTCTAACAGTTTTTTTTTCTCAATAAAACAAAGAAAAATAAACAAAGCATAAATCAGGCTCATGTCCTGCAATAAATTGATAAAATATTACACATGGATGTAACAAAATAGGGACATGAGCTTTTATTGTACTTGTAAAATCATTAAAATGGTGCTATTCAAGCATTGTCATCATCCAACAGACTTGCTAACTTCAGTCAAATTGATTGAATCCAGAGAAAATAGGAAAATTACCATTGTTTATTAAATCATATTTCCCCTTCCTTCCCTTTTCTTTTTGATTCCATTCCATAAACGCAAATTTTGAGACTGGAGATTCGGCTGGAGCCAAATTCAATTAACCTAAATCTTGTTAAACAATTAATCTCTGATGAAAAAAAAAATTGCGACAATTACAGTATTGGCTCGCAGACAAGATCACAATGCCTGGCTAATATGGTTACGGTCGGACGTTGAATAAAACCAAATTTGCTGGAGTACCGATGAGTCACTGTCGCGGTCAGACAATGAAAGTTACAATGCGGTAATAGGAAATGAACAAATCGGTCAAGATTACTTTTGTATGACCCAAGCAAAACACACTGCAGAGCTGCCAACTTCATATGAAAATTATATTATTCTACAAAAAAAAAAAATTTCAGAAAAATATCTTATATCTAGATTCCGTTCACTTTATAACACTGTCCCTCTAAGGACTTGGAATATTCCGTTTTGTCCTGGGTCCTATTTTCACTAAGAATTCCTACAAGTTGGCAGCTCCGATAGTGGCTTGGCAGTGGGATTTGAGTGAAAATATTATGGTTCCTGAATGAAACAATGAAAAGAATATTTCTACAACACCTCATTAAAATGGGAAAAAAGCTTTTGATGAATACCAGAAACGATCTGTTCAGTAACCTAATATTACCGATCTGATCAATTATCTTTTCAAACAAATTGGGGCACATCAAAAAAGTATCATTAACAACTTATTAATTCTCTAAATTATTTCATTTAATTTCTATAATACATGTAATTGTTGAAATTCTCTCAAAAAAAATGTTGAGGGTGAATTCACTGTGAGCAGAAGGGAAAAAGTATGGGGCAATGCAAACAACTTCTATATTCAAGCATTTCAAATAGCTGGATGGATACAAAAGAAATGTCCACCCTTCTCATTCTGATGAAAAAATGTTGAACACGAGTCACACCTGACACTTCTTTTTGTTATCATGAAGCTGTTGTGAATGCATGAATGAAGTTACTTAATTTGTCCCTCCTGCTCACAGTGAATTCTCGCTGTGTTTCAAAACAGAGTGTAACTTACATTTTTTTTTCAAATTAGAGGCTGAAAACAATTTTGATCTCTCATAGGTACAGGCATAGTTTCTTTCTTTTAACCCCATGAATACAATACATGCTAGCCTACGTGTACGTATAACACATTCTCATCCTAAAAGGCAAAACTATCTGATTCTCAGAATTCAAAGAGTTAAACTGTACGGCAAATCCATTCCCAATCCATCAATGTTATCTCGTTTCAATCTCAATCCTGTGTCGAAATTCCCAACAAAAAGTGGGTCATTCACGAATAAAAGGGATTGGTAACAACGTCAATAGAATTGTAACTGTAAATGAATTGCCAGATTCTCTTCTTTCCTCCGAAAAATACAATTCATTCAACGGATGAACCCACAAGGGTTACTGAAAATCTGTTTCGAACTCTTGGGAGGGATGTGGGAGTAACTTCCAATCAAAATATCATCAAATCTAAATAAAGGGAGGGGGCAACAATTTAAGGTTGAGAAATAAATTTTAGTAACCTATGATATTTGTAGGTGTGGAAGCATGGGTACAAAAATTAGGCTCTGGTTGAAAATAAAAGTTTCAGTGAAATGAATTTTACCATTACAGCTAGTTTTGCTTTAAAAAGATGATATGTCAGCTTAGAATATAATTCCCAAGTTAGAAACAACAGAAATAGCAATTATTCCTCTTGAAATACCCCCATTTCAAACCAAAAACTAGAGGGTGCAATGTACCAACTTATTAAAAAATAAATGTATCTTCACAAGAGACAAATAAAGATGTATTGAATTGAAAACAAGGATATTAAAATATGACAATAATGTTGACTGCTTGTGTTGATAAAGTTTAAATGAATAAATTTCCAAATTTCCAAATTTCCAATATTTCATATAATAAAGTCAATGGTACTTTGTACGATTTTTGTCAACTTTGAAGACTATTTCAATACTTGAACAACAGAAGCCAATTAATGCCTGATCATTATGTTCAGACATTTCCATGTTTCTACCAAATTTTAATACAGGAGCACCAAATGAAAAACATTGTATAATTCATGGCCAATTAGATATGTTTTTTTTCCAACAAAAGAGGTTGAAATCCTTAGACGTTCGCAGTTTCCTGCTTTTATTACATATCATTCAAACACATTTTATTCATTCCAAAGCTCTGTTTTACCATTTTTTTTAAGCTCTAGAAGGCACTGAGATACTCAACTCACAATAGAATACAGAAACCAGTCAGCTGTGAACATTTTGGAAATTTTTCTTTCAACCATTTCAATACTCATTGGGATGCTTTGTATATTCATAATGGCACGCAAGTACATAAAATAGCCAGTCATCTATGAACGTAGTAATTCATTTTCTCCATAAGTATTTGAAAGAGACAATGTCGACTGAAGATCCCCTGGACAGCAAATTCTTTGCCATATCAAATCCGAAATGTAAATGATTGGCAATTCTACATGAAAAAAATCTGGAAATATTTCAAAAGTGCCTCTAATTTTGCTTGGCAGAAAAATTGCCTGGAACCTGCAAAGTAAATCCAAAAGTTTGAATGTCTTCTCTTCAAATCATGAGAATCATGTAATTCCCAAATATCTATCATGAAATGTATTGCAATTTTCTTGTTTCCTACTTAAACATATCAGAAAATTATAATATCCAGCAAAACTGTTGTTTTTTTTCTATAAACCTTAATCCAACACGCTGCTCTTCATATTTCTAACAACTTTCCTGGCCTCCGTTTCCTCTTCAAAATCACTTCTATCCCCCTCTACATCAAATCTCACGCCTCATTCCGTCTTGTAAGATGATTAACACATGCACATCAAATTGGCAACACAAGTTAACTTGACTTTCAAACCAAGTAATTTGTTTTAAAGATTCTCGTTCTGAGCCTCTGTTTTCATGATGGGATCGTCGATTGGGGGGGCAATGCTGTCATTCAGCGCGTCAGTCCCCCGGCGGGATGAAATGGGAGCCGAGGATCCAGCTAATATTCGCTAATAAGCGGATACCTGTTAATAGATTGTTTGCACCACAGCTATTATTAGGTGAGAGGGAGTGAGACAGTGGCCGGATTGGAAGGAGAGATTACTGGATTAGTGGAGCACAGCAACCAAAAAGATATGCCAACAAAAAACAAAAAAGTAGTTTCTTCGTAACACGAGGTTGGTCAATTCAATGTTGATAAACAGCTAACAATTTTTTAAACATTAGCAATATAATGTGATTAAAAGTGAAAGAACCTTTTAAAACACCCAACAAGTTTAAGCTAACAGTAGTAAGATGCAATAAAATCTAGTTCTTTTCATTATTCTTTACTTGCATCAATATTGTGAAAGTTCTGACTAAAGCACTCCCATGAGGTTTCTAATTAAGCTAACAACTTTTATATTTAGCAGACCTCAATATTATCAACATCACGAGGCTTTTGGGATTTACGATGGGGCTGGAACAGGAAAGAAGTGACAGTTTCTCCAGATAAAATTTTCCAAAAGAGTTTTTTTTCATGAGGCAGTCAGGTAAACTGGGAAAAATAGAGCATGAACATTGATCTTTAGATTACAACTGCAATGGCATCGTGTGATCTGCTTTAATCCCCATCACTTGGCAATGGTAGTGCCATATGACGTATGAAGGGGACACAAATACTGCCCAAGAGATGTAAATTAGAAAACAAGGATATCCACAAAGATTTCGACCATTTGTATCAAGCTACGTCCAATGTATGTAGAGATGCCAACAGACCATTCCGGAATATACATGATGTCAAAATTTAAATGTGAATATGAAGAGAATAGACAAGTAATTGTCAGAATGGAATAAAAATGAATGATAATGACCTCAACTACTCGCAACTTACTTTACTGATCATTTATCATATGGCGTGTAAAGGGAGCACAAACACTGCCCAAGAAATGACAATGACAAAACAAGAATATCCACCAAAATTTTGACCATTTGTATCAAGGTCCATATAATGCATGCAGAGATGCCCATTGTTAGACAAATACACCTGCATATATTCCTCAACTGTTGGCATCTCTGTGTTTGAAGAGAAGTCCGCCAAAAGAGACTTGATATTAGGGCCTACATTCTACATGATTTGAAAGTGATGGAACATGGATAGGGGAAAACAGTTGTCATTACAGCAAGTCAAGTTCACAGCATGCCCATGAATAGAATGACCACACTATTGTATGATGGAGTCTCGCATCTGTTGAGCCTTGAGGAATTGGAAAATTTCAAATCTGCTTTTAATCAAAGAAGTACAAGCAAAACCTTTAAAACATACATATAATTCCTTGACTAATATCAACAATTCTAGAAACTAAAGGATAAAAGATTGATCATGCAAATTTAACAGAGTTAATATTTGATCTGTGATTCAAGAAAACCTTATCAATGATAACAGCCTAAAACTAGACAAGAAGCTAATATTGCTCAAAAGATTACGGTCCTGTTTACAGATAACAGATAACATCTTATTTGCATATGAACTAAGTCCTACACCTGCAAGAGGGTGCATCTAGTTAAAAGGTAGACTTTAATCCATTTTAGTATCGAAAAAGCAGGTAAACATGAAGATTTGTGGTAAAGGTGATCATTACAGTATATTGGGAAATAATAGTAATCCATTATTAGGATTAGGATTAGGATTGGTTTTGCTATTTCTTGTATTGGTAATTTGAGAAGCCAGAGCTTTAATTTGGTTAGCTCCCGGGAGTTGAACCTTCATCAAAATCCAAGATGTTTGAAACATGTACGCATTTAACAACAAAAATATATGATTCTGTTCCTATATAGTCAATAAGGCTCCTCGACCTTTTGGCTAAGATCATGTGTCGTATAATGTATTAAAATAAGCAGATTGAGCTTATGAAATAAATAATTTCCCATCCAAATAATATCATTATTTCCCTGATATATATATTATAATCAAGTAATTCAATTTACCTTGTGTTTATCCAATACATCATAATGGGCATTATAATGTTGCATTGAAAATTACACAATGGCAAATTATCGCCAGAAGTGTGCCCTTAGAAATTCCAGCTATTGATAAACACACAAAGGTGATTAGCGTTAATGGCTCAATAATCCAAAGGCCAATGTTCAAAAGAATGTACATGTACATCAATGACAAACATGGTGATATCTGATAAAAGCACAAATACAAATTGAGTAATTATTTTAGAATGACTACAAGGCCACAAAAACCAAAAGTATCACACAGTTTATATATTAAGAGTCAGATAATACATACAATCTTTGATCAGCTATTAGTTTGTGCTAAAAACTAATTTTGTTTTCACTACTAACCATGATTGCTACACTGTTGAAAGCATCATATAATTTGTAATTAGCCTAATGCATGGATCCAGGCATTCACTCATATTTTTTTTTTTCAGAAAGGGGAGCTGTACCTGTAGATTTAAACAACTGCTTCACACTGCTGATATGAATTAATTTCAGTCAAGGTTAACACTATCCTAACCCCCTCCCCCCCTCCTCCAAAAGTGAATGACATGTGCAATATTACACAGGCCTAAGCTATATGAGAATTATTATTTCTTTGTGCTTCAGCAAACTGAATTTAAAACCCAAAATGACTCAATCATGATCATAACGATATGAAAAGAGAGTTAAGTGTTTGCAATATTTGAAAATATTACCATTGGGAAGTGAAACTTTATTCTCATTAATATTTCAAAATGGGTAATTTGGCACTTCAAGCTCACTTCAATTCAGATAGAGTTGCTTTCGATTATTCAACAATGAATATTACAGGATGGCTTGGTCAATCATGATATGACCTACCAGCCTCAGCAAAGTGCAACATGTGTACAGTGTATGTCACAAACCTTTGCTATTATCTTGTCAAGATGAATGCTCAGGACAATAGATGGTCCAATTGTTCTCAACATTTTATAGTGTTATTGTCTTGCAAAAAATAACCTTTACCACAGGGCCTATTTATTCATTCATTTACTACTTATTTTACATTTCACGAAGTATACTGGTCAACAATCGAATTATTTGATATCATGACTCAAATATCCTCATTTTTTGTCAGTTACTTAATAAAATTTAGTTGATTAATCATTTTTCAATTCTTTCTTTTTCTAAATTCTCCATTTATTTTTCCTTTATACCACACTTATGAATAATGCATCCCCTTTGGAATAAAAAAAAATAATGTCCATTTTTAAAAGACATTTAAAGTCCTCTTTGGCATCAAGACTCAAAATATACCTCTAATGGCTATTCTCATTCACCTTCTACAAGTTCTACCTCTTCCATCTTCCTCCAATTCCAACTCTCCCTCACTTTCTTCCTTTCCTTTCGTTCTCTTCTAATACTGTCTTCATCCAAGCTTTCCACCATTATCCCATCTCCTCTCCCCCTCCCCCTAGTTTCTCATCCCCTTCTCTTCCGCTCCTCATTCAATATTTTCCCATCCCCCCCCCCTTCCCNTAGCGTTAGAGAAAGGTTCCGGGGATGACGTATGTCACGTGACTTGCAAGCTCGCTGAGTTCAGTGCAATTTCCGGGAGGTGGGGCTTAAGACCGTGGGAAATTTTTTAATTAGTGAATGAAAAACACTGTTATTCATTAATTTTATGTTTAAAAAAAAAATAAAAAACGGGAAAAATTTTGTATAAGTATTATCTACAAACAGAGAAGCATAAATAATTGAATTGCACACGACCTTTAAAGAACTGACAAAAACTACACATATATAGACAAGATAACCAGATACATCCCATCAAATTACAAGCAAGAAGCCTTTTGATCTAAGAGCCTGAAATTGAATATCATAAAAGCCCAAGCAAAAAAAGCTCACTCACCACAAGGCCCAATCGATGCTGATATATTCCAAATAAATCTCCCAGGATGAGAAGATGCGGTTCTTTCTCCAAGAGGTACAGCTTCTAATAAGGAGGCTCAGCAAAGGCATCCGACGCCCAATGTGTGTCTCTCTCCAAAAAAACAGAGGTTATATCTCATTGAGCAGAGAGCATTGAGTCACTGTGTATCGAACCTGCTCACACATGCACAGTAGCGGATAATCTTTCAACAATCATCCCCTCTTGTTTTAGCTTTAAAAAAATCAATTATTCCTCCGCTGGTCCACCTCCCACCAACACAAAAGGTCCAGAGGTTCGCTAATGAATCAACGGATAATTAGCAACTGTAGGGGGTGTCCCACATGACACAGTGGTTGAAAGAAAACACTTGCGTGTCCGTGGAGCAGAATGTGAATGAAGCAGGCAGGCGGTCACTGCACCGGTGTGTTTTAGGTCAGCAGCCAACATGTGATTTCATTTTTCATCTCTTTCTATCTCTCTCTCACACATATGCGTTGTTCGGAGAGCACATTTTTTGAGCTACTTGGGCAATCCCCCGTGCAAGGTGTACACACAGAATTTCGGGGTACCCTAAAAGCACACATGAATGGTTCATAATGTATTTGCTTTGATTTATCGTCCATGCAGGGGGTGACTATACTTCGGACTGATCCATTATGTTCATAGGGGTCCGATTGTGTGTGGAGAGTGAGGGATGGCTAACAGGTAGTTCCTGTGGCCTGCAAGATGCAAGGTTAGAGCGGTCTGGTCTATTTTCTAAAGCTGGTAAAGATTGCTCACATTAGCTTTGAGAAGAGAGAAAATGAAGTATACATATCACATATTTACGTGTACCTAGTGAGGTGACATTTCCCTAACATTGGTAGTAATTGCAATACAAATATTCAAAATCTGTTTACAAAAAAGGAGATTCATACGAAATGCATTTTTCGTACAAAAAAAATGTGACCAAAAGCTCAGTGGCATAGTTTATGTTGCCAAGGGCAAACAAAGAAAAACAAAACTCAAAATTAATTTCGTTATTTTACAACTGAAGGAGATAAGCAATTGTGCAGAAATTATTAACATTGTAATGCAATTTACTAAAATGAATAACGTTTTTAACCAATTTGCTGACATTATCACTGTAATCATGGCAGATTAAATTAACATTCATGTTTATATTAAAAGCTTTTTTTTCTTTTTAGCCCTCCTAAAATGGGCATTTTATATTCACAATAAAAAAACCACTGCATTTCTATAACATTAACCCAGCATGACAATAGCATATTGTCATAATTTAAGAAAATGTTAACCTTATTTCTATTCACTCTTTTGCCTTTTTATGCCGCCAAGATCATCCTGGGCATATGCTCCCTATCGATATGCCGCTACCACAGCTCTAGACACAGACAGAAAAAAAGTAGGGTCTGTGAATACAGACTAAGAATGAACTCGTAAGGTCTTTGTTCTTCGACAGCGTTCAAATCACTCCGTGTTTGTTCCCTCTAATCAAAGCTGATTCAAACAATCAACACGCTCATTCTGCGTTGATTGATTACGATGACGGCATTTACAGTATTGGTCAAGTCACCTTTTGTTGATTACGTGTGTTTCATCACTGACGTAAAAATATCTTGTTCACAGAGTGGAAAGCGTCTAAACTAAATTTGACGTCAATTAAGAAGTTATATTTTTATCATTCTTATCAGATCCTCCTGGGAAATTCCCAGGTATTGGTTGGTGCTAAATATTCTTTCCCTGATCATTTGTTCAAAGACATTTAACTTCTAGATAAAGAGGTACAAATGTTACATCTTCACTCTTAATGTTTATATATTATTAATATGGATATTAAATTAATCAAATTTCTCATTCATTACAAAAATTGAAAATCATTGTTGACCTTATCATCTGAATAAAAAAATGTCTTAAAGAAATATGAAAAAACTAGGATGCTGATACAGTCAAACCTGTCTATAGTGTCCACTGTCTATAGCGACCACCTGTCTATAGTGGCCACTTAAATTGATTCCCTCCCGGTAAAAATGCATGTTATAGAACCTGTCTATAGAGGCCACCTGTCTACAGTGGCCACTTGTTATGTTTCCCTTGGGGTGGCCACTGTAGACAGGTTTGACTGTAATTTTATTTTTTTTTGGGGGGGGGGGGGGATTTTTCCCCAGCCAAGCCCCCCGGGGGGTCAAATTTNAATGTAGCTATAATATTTATCAGGCTTTTTTATCAGTGATCTGATCATTTACACTCTTACTTTTACTCTTATTTTTTAGTCCATTTAAACTAAGCTATATAGATCTTCGAAAAAAATAAGTTTCATTGCCTGACTTTCAATCAGCAATATTCTCTGATTAAATCAACGTGTTTGCGTTGAAAAATTCTAAACTTCCCTTAAACCATGACCAATACTCAAAACACCATCTATTAACACTTTGCTCAACAAATTTACCATCTAAACATGAAACTTACTGCTACATCACGCAGAACCTGCTCAGGAACGACACACTCGGTTGGATCGTTAACCGAGATCCCATAGCAACAGGCTACTGGCTGCGATTCCGACTAATCGGTTGTGACAATTTTAGGATTCACAAGACTGTGACATCATCGCCCCCTGGTGTGTTCTGTCATCGTTGGCCTAGCGACCGCTTCTGACAAGTCACATGAGAAAAATTGTGAGGTTTTCCTCACACGACATAGCAATGGCGGGGGAAAGACAACCATTTTCGTGATATTTAAAAAGTCAGGGGTGTATCCAGAGGGGGCTGAGGGGGCTGGTGCCGCCCTAAAAATTTTCGTGAAAAAAGTAGGAAGACTATTAAGGGGGTGATGATCAAAAGTTGCAATTGATCCCAAGTTGCAGTTGAAGGGAACTTGCCAATCAAAATCCTTGTTTCCTGCGCGTCTTGTCAAATGCACATACCGTGCGCAAATGAAAATGCGCGTTACAATTTGCAAAGTTGCAGTTGATATTGAACAACACCTCCTTAGATACATATTAAAGGGGGTTGAGGGGCCGAGGGGGCTGGTGCCCCGTGTAAAATGTTTTGGAAAAAAGTAAGATAAGGCACATATCAAAGGGGGCTGAGGGGATGAGTGCCCTGTAAAAAAATGATTAGGAATAAAGAAAGATAAGACAGGTGGAGCTGAGATGTGAAGACCCTTTTCTTTTGCTTGTCTACTCCCTGATGGAAGGAAATCAACCATTTTTTTTCTTCCAACATTTTATCGCTAAAAAAGGAAATATTGGAATATTAAAAATCAACAGGGGTTTGAGAAGAAATCAATAGAGGTTTCCGAAGAAAGCAAGAGAGGTTTCAGAAAAATCTGGTTGATATTAAACAGATGTATTTTTGCAAAAATGATAAAGGTAAGATGAATCATTCTAGATTTCAAGGACGGATGTAGTGCAAAAGTACAAAAGTTTGAAACACGTGGCCAAATGTGATATGTCAAAATATTTAACTTAAAATGTGAGGCAGCCTGATTTGAATATTAGTACCATAAAATCAAATGAATACGAATACCAGGGGTAAATAGGAACAAAGCCATAGCTTCAAGGACTCCTTTCTTATGATGCAGATGACTGCAAAAACCATCATACATATAGCATAAGCTGAAAACAGATTCAAACAATGGTTTGAAAGAGGTTCATCATGGTGAAGATTAATTGAAGAGAGTTGATCAGTTGTCTCAAAATGTGCAAACATAGAACGCTAGTATAGTTTAAAACAATTTATCAAATTCTTTTCCCCATATTCACCTCAATATTCCTGTTCAACATATTTTAAGGTATTATAAATCACACTACTGACAAGTTGTTGAATGCTTGAAATGTCATCACATATTTAGAATATGAACTTTGCACAAGTGACGTCAATGACAGATAAAAATTCTCTATTATTTGACTATGTACTTTTACCTTAACCTTTGCTTGTATGTATCTGTAAAGGGGTCATTATCTTTAAGCATTTTCATATTTGTTGGTAATAAAATTGTATTACTAAGTATGTGAATGCATTCTTTCACAATATTTACCAAACAATCTGGTTACATTTGGAACAAATTACATCCAAACTATATACAAATTCTCACTGGTACTTGCAACAAGAATGAAAAACAAAACGTTCCATGAACAAAATTTGTTATAATTATCATTATTATTTATTCAGCAATTTAAAAAAAGACAAATGAGAAAGATAATCCCACTTGTCTCGAAAGTTGGGGAGTGGATCGTTGGGGGAGGGAGCATTAACACACACATTCGAGACACGCCTCTTTTGATGTGCAACCCTCTTGATATCATTAAAACTGAAAGACTAAAGTATTAAAAACTTATGAAAGTATGAGAAAATAAAAGAAACATTTTACAATCCCAAAAGAGTAAAAAACATATTAGTGCTTAGAAAGCATGTGGCCTTGGGCTAGCAAAACACTCACTCTCTACTCGCTGAAGCTCCCCACAGAGTGCATGGTGCGATGCGATAGAGACTTAAAGGGAAACCAACCCCTGGAATTAACCTGCTCTTTAGATTTGAAGAAAAATGAGATGAACAAACTGTTAAAATTTGAGCAAAATCGGACAACCCGTTCAAAAGTTATGCATTTTCAAAGTCACAGAGATTTGACGATCACTGCCGCTCATGGGGATCCGCGCGATCGGCAAATTCGACGGAATCTGTGACGTCACGTCGGACAACCCCTCATTCATTCTGTACACAAAACTTCACTTTTTCTCCTTTTTCTATTGATTCTGCATGTATTTTGAAAAGATTCATGCTGCAACCTTACTCTAAATTTGACATTGATCAATTTTTAAATATTCTATGTACAAAGTGAATGAGGAGTTGTCCGACACGACGTCAAGGATACAGTCAGTTTTGCCGATCGCACGGATCCCCATGAGCAATAGTGATCGTCAAATCTCTGTGACTTTGAAAATTCATAACTTTTGAACGGGTTGTCCGATTTTGCTCAAATTTTCACAGTTTGTTCACCTGATTTTTCTTTATTCAATGAGAGCACGATAATTGCAGGGGTTGGTTCCCCTTTAAACGATCCGTGTTTAATTGCTTTGATCTTGAAATATATAGAACCAATGAACTTATTAAATTCAGGTGATGCAAACAGAAATGAAAATAACAATTTTCCCTTAGGACTACTGCAACAATGTTCTTTTCATAACAAGATAAATCTTTGTACTTATCTAATTCAGTTTCCTAATTAGCAATTTTATGCCGGAGAACTTGCTATGATTCAAGTTTAATAGATCATAAACATTAATTGACCAAAAGTGAGAGTCTTGTTCAAGTGCAATTAAATTTAAGTTGCGTGCAATATCCATAAGAAACAGCCATTACATGATGGTGAGATGTGGATATTATAGCTCTGTTCTCGTTCTGGTAAAAAAATCTTTATTTCAGTAGAAAAGGATTGGAAGAAACATAGCAGAATTTATGGCAATTAAAGCTTGCTGAGATTCCTGTTTAAGCCAATATTTTCACATGAATATATTCTCAAACTTTGGGACCAGTTTGATATTTTAGCATGTTGTTATTTTTGCATTTAATTCGATCTTCATTCACTCATTACTCTGCTATTGTGAACTTTTCTGAAAAATGGTTTGGCAAATGTTGTTCATTAGCAGGATTGTTTTGTGCAAGTTTTGTTTAATTCTCGGAAAGTTTCAAATTCCTATTTTCACCAGAGTTATATTGTTTGGATGTCAGCTAGTTTATATTAAATTCAAGTGCTGTGTTGCACAATATAGACTTCTTTTCCCTTTTAACTTTTTTTCATCACTTGTTTATTTCATTCATTTGCTTCCTTTACGACAAGCTTATCTTGATATTTTCATTTTCATTCAGAAAATAGAACTCTTGTTGGGAATTTCAAATTCAGTCCAAAAAAAAAAATGAAAACACACTTTACAAACTCGCAGTATTCATGTCTGAAAACTTTTTAAAAATTGCCTTGCTCCGTTTCTAAAAACATCCCCTCAAGTAAAATGAACTATTCCAGAGAACTTTTCTATCCAGGGCAGTGACCTTGGCTGGGAATACAATGTGGCACCAGCTCTCAAAACAGGCACATACCAACTGGCTTTGTTATGGTAATATGGGGGTGGTGAATAGCTTCTCCTTTTTTTAAGTGCTGTGAAAATTATATGGCTTGAGTATTCAATGGTTATTATTTTTTGACAGGGCAAAATAAGATTACAATGTGGATTACAACGAAAGGGTTGTTATAGGACTTGTAAGTGAAATTGACCTGCAAGTGAATTTGACCTTTAAATAGAGGGCAACAAATGGTGGAAGCCTTCTCAGAAGGCATCATTACCCTCTTTTACAGCTCAAGTGAAGTTTTCCTCAAAATACTGTAATCATAACAATTGTGTGAAATATAACTGAGTTTTGGTAAATCTGCAACCTAAAATGTGTAAAAAAAAATCTACAGTTTTGTGTTACATGAGTTTCTTTCTTGAACGAAAATTTCAGAATGTAACTTTTATGTATAAATTGTTATCATTCTTTCGTCATATCATGAAACTAATCCAGTATATGATAAAGCTCCTCATAGATGTATATCCACACTTCGCAGTTGCCTGTGAAGCATCGAGCTGGAGGCTTTGTAGATTATC
>BQKZ01001430.1:0-10119 GCA_036244855.1 Temnopleurus reevesii
ATTATAACGTTTTGAAATCAACTTATATTGATCATTTATGATTTTAAACCATTTGGATTCATGTTTTAAATCTGAACTTGAAGTCAGTTTTATTTGTAATCAACAGCTTGGATTGACAAATGTATTGAATTGTCCTGAAGGAGAAGTCTGAAAAACAAAGAAAAAAAATCTAAAGATTATAACTTTTTAAAATCAACTTATATTGATCATTAATGATTTTAAACCAGTTGGATTCATTTTTTTAAATCTGAGCTTGAAGTCAGTTTTATTACTAATCAACAGGTTAGATTAAAAATATATTTAATTGTCTTGGAGGAGAAGTCTGAAAAACAAAGAGAAAATCTATAAATTATAACATTTTAAAATCAACTTATATTGAATGTTAAAGATTTTAATCCATTTGGATTCATTCTTTTTTAATCTTAACCTGAAGTCAGTTTTATTCATAATCAACAGCTTGGATTGAAAAATGTATTGAATTGTCCTGGAGGAGAAGTCTGAAAAACCCAAAAGAACTATCAATTATAATATTCCAAAATCAACTTATATTGATCATTTTAATTTTAAACCATTTGGATTCATTTTTCAATCTAAACTTGAAGTCAGTCTTATTTCTAATGAACAGCTTGGATTAAAAAGCAAATTCTTACCCTGCGGACAGAAGTACAAGTTGAGCGTATTCTCTATTTCTTCTCCCTCAGGCTGTATTATCGAGAAAGAAATGAATTAACCAATGAAAATATATTCAAACTGAAAAAAAAACCTGAAATGAATAGAATGGAAACTGTTATCTACGTCTATAATAGTATATTATCCCTGGTTTTTTTTTCATGACAGGAATCAATGTACCAATCAATTCACGTCACAAATTGAAAGTCGTGCATAAAGAAGGAGATTACACACACAAAACTAGAACTCATGGATCTGAGTTAAATCGCAAAAAGTGACACTATAATGACATACTGGTGACTATATTAATGAAACATTCTCAGCTGTGTGACATTATAGTGTCATGTTACTCAAATATGTAAGTTCTTGTTTTTTGTGTGTATGTAATACGATTGAATGTTTTCTTGTATAGACATTAAAAATAAAATTCGAGTGATGGTAGTATAATAAATTTGCAGTGTTTTTCGATAATAAAAATGCACAATGTTGAATATTTGCTGAAATTGATTTGACAAACAGTTATTGACAGCAAATATATCCCATCTAGAGCTTTTATACATTTGTACAGCATCGTCAACGAAGACAATTAAATATAGGCCTCTGTTTGATACATTTATTCATGGAGAGATAGTTTATAGCTGAATGGGCTCTACAATAATTATCAAGATTTTGTTCATTCGTACGAGCTCTTTGCCTCTTTGTGAGCCGTTTGTCACCTTCATCAAAGAGGAGATCTTGCTTACATCGGCACTGAGATTGTTCATCAGTAGATCTACAAAAACATTTCTCGCAACCGACAATACCCGATATTAAACGATATCTCACGATATCGTCGATATTGATCCGCTACAGTTGACTTGGGGACTTCCGGTTTAGGAAGCTAATACACGTGCCATGGCTATCCTTTTGGATAATTGCCCATTTTTAGCACTATTAAAGGTACTTGGTACTGTATAAAAGAAACAAACCTTGGTGTAATGAAAGTTAATATCAAGAAATATTTAACATAAAGTGCAAAACAACGATTTTTTTCGATCTAGAACCTTTGCGAAAATAAAAACACATGCAAATATACGTAACCGGAAGAAGGTAAGTATGATGTCATTCTAGTTAAAACTGCATAGCACCATTTGCGGTTCTTAAGTTGAGTGTATTGTCGGTTGCGAGAATTACACAGGACTGAAATGTTGAAAAACATTGCAGATCATTTCATATTTTTGCAAATAACCGAATGTGTATAGACAATTCTAGATTGATTTTTATCTAGGTAATGATCGTTCCATTATCATTGACATAATGGATTCCTTCCGAAGTATAAAACACCAGAATGACATGTTTATACGGAAACAAAAGTAATCCAACATGGACACGATGAAGAGGAATATATGATGAGTTATCTTCTAGTCAAGTACATAATACATTAAATGTTACTATTAAACCCCTTAAAATATGTTTGTCGGTATCTAGCCTCACTTGGAAACTTAAAAAACTTCTTATCTCTAGTTATGGATCATAAATCTGCAAATACTGTTCGAATTATGGGATAACCCACTCTGTTCTGTGTTTTTTCTCATTGATATATAGTGATCGAACCCATGACGGGCATTGTATGTAAGATGTGTTTCCCAAAGAGCGATGTTATAATGTATATCTTGTTTGTTTACAATAATGTCAAACTCTCTGATTGACTGTTGCAGTCTTCTTTCCTTCTGTCCTATACTGCCTCTCTATTGTTCTTATTCTATAAAGTATGTATTGTACATGTATTGTATTTCCTTTTTTGTTGTATTTGTCGGCAAATCCAACACAAGCGCCGCTTCTGGATCTGCACCCTTTTCCTTCAATTCGTTTACCTTAATGATGCATGTTCTAATTACCCTATAATTTGATTACAATTGTAAATTGCTAGACTGTACAGCACTGATTTATTTTTAATGTTGAAGGAAAAAAAATGTTATTTTGAACTGAATTGAATTGAAAAATCATTATCATCAACATAGCATTTTTCATAAAGCGTCTCACCTCTACAAGAATTGGTTTCCTGAGTCCATCGCTGTGAGTGACGTCTGCTTGCACAGGTTTTGTTCCACAGACAGTCTGGTCGTACACAACAACCACGGTTGCTAGATAAGATAACAGAAAATAACACGATATAAACTATTTTCACAACATAAAGTGGGTCATGGACAATAGAACCGTACAACGTGTATTGAGCTGTGCGGACACAACAATCACTAATCGGTCCCGATTTGAGTAGCATAACAAAGGGGCATTGATTTGGCGTTTCATTTGATTTTATGGAAATATATTATATCGTGTTAAATTGATAATACATAACATAATACGGTACTAAGTTTCTAAGTATTAATGTTCTGTGTATCAAAACCCGGATATAGCAAGGCTACCACAGCCAAAGTCACTAGATATATGAGAAAACAATGTAGTTTTAAGATTCAGATTTATAGAAATTAATTTTCTATGAATTGGATGTCCTCCATTTAATGGTTCTGTTTATCTAAAAGGAGTTTGGCATATACCATGCTAAAAATATGTCTCATTTAAAAACAATTTGCAGTATTACACTGTCGTAAAAGCGACAGTCACTAGATGTAAGGAAAATATGGTCATGCTTTTAAAGTTCATAATCTTGGGAATTGGTATCTTATACATTGAGTGTATTCCATTATCTAACGTTGATTTTTAAAGATTTTAGCGTAAATAATGCAAGGACATGAAGTAGCACTGCAGTAACATTTCAGTACTCCTTCAGTTGTACTACAGCTGTACTACATTTGTACTTCGATAGTACTGCAGTCATGATGTTGAAGTACTGTGTGCAGTTCCACTGCAGTACTTGGCAGTTGTACTGCAGCGTAAAGCAATTGCAGTGCGTAGCACGGTAATATTACAGTTGTACGAAAGCTGTACATCGCTAGTTCTGTACTTCTACTGCAGCAGTACTGCAATATTAATAGAGTGGCACTTCAATGATATTGCAGTACTCCTGCCTTTATACTGCGATAGTACTGCAGTCGTATTACAATTCTACTGCAGAAGTTATGCAGACATACTGCTGCAGTAGGGTAAATATACTGTTGTTGTTCTGCAAGAATACTGCAGTGGTACTTTGGTTTTAGTTCGGGAGTACTGCAGTTGCACTCTCATGTGATAGTTTTGTAATTATACTTCTGAAGTACTGCAGGTAGTAGGGTAGGTATACTATTGTTATATTGTCGATGTCGAGAATTGCTTACTCTCTAAATCGACATCTCCCAGCTCCAGAGGGCGGATATCAAAGGTGACTTGTGTCGGCGCTGAACCGCTGCATGCACACACTGTCTTGCTGTTAGAACCATCGTTTACCATCTCAAACTGTGATGTCTGGGTGAGAGTTACCACCACCTAAATAAAAAAACACAGAAACAGAGTAATGAGCTAAAACGTTTGATCATGAGCAGATAGTGATGCTTGTTTATACACCATTGTCCGTCATTCTCAATAGAGGCTTTTCGAAATCGGTGGTCGGTGGTTTTTGGACTGTAGAAATCGAGAGTGCATCTGATATGCGCATTTAAAGATTCTCAGATCAGTTGCGCACTTTACATGTAACGAGCAGATCAAATGCTCGTTTTCTGCCGTCGACATACCTCCGTCCGCCAATTCGAAAACCCATCATAGTCATGGTCATCTACGTTTTATTCGCCCTACATTATTTCTAATATAACTTTCATATTGAGTTTGTATCATGGGTTGTATTTTCATTATATTTTCACTCCAACATCTGCTAATTTGTATTTTGCTATTATTCACTCCAATCATCAATTTCACCTCATTCATCATCCCCCAGCACCACCAGAGCACTGCAAATAAAATACGAAGATTGCGTCACCGTAGAATTTATAGACTGGGAATTGCCTGGGAGCTAAACATAATATGATAACAAAAAGAATCAATCTGTATCCAACTCATTCGCAGTTGAAAAACACTAAAAACTATATCAGCATGGATTTGCCACAATCAACACCGCCTACCGCAACTCCTACCACAGCTACCCTCACCAAAGCCACCTACCGGTAAACATTTTTCCACATAGTTGAATATGTTCACTTGGAGCTCGAGTTCTTCCCCGCGGATCACTGAGTAAGGCAGGTTGTAGTCGGCAAAGAAGGGTTTGAAAGCCGTTACTGTGAAAGGATTTGAGACGCCAAATCCCGCTGTTGAGGATATGCAAAATGCGGAACCTATCCACTCTGTGATGGTGTCGGGAACGACAACGACGGGGGATTCCCTGGGGGGAAAAGTGGTATAAAAAAGATAAATACACGAAAAGGGGATTAAAAAAAGTCCTTTATCTAGTAGCATAGACATTCCTTGATACACGCAGAATATCTGTGTTCATAGTTAAAACATAAAAGTCTTATACTTCCTTTACCATCAATTCGTTGTTTAACGATTGGGAGCAAAAATAGTTATTAGAACGATAATGTTAAGTACTTAGAAAAACTTTGATTTGAAAATCAAAGTTCATCCTCTCCGCGAATGACCGAGTACGGAAGGCTGTAGTTGGCAAAGAAGGGTTTGGAAGCCATTCACTATGGTCTTTTCGATTTCAGTCAACTGTGACGAAGGGCACGTCGACTGGAAATAGTACGTCAGAGGTTTGCGCTTGTTACGTCACAGGTAGTTGCGCAAGTAACAATAGGAAGACGCGTAAAACGATGACGTACTACTTCCGGTCAACTGTCCCTGTGACGAATAAAATCGAAACCTCCATCCTGTGAAAGGAATTGAGACGCCAAAACCCGTTGTTGAGGATATGCAAAATGCGGAACCTATCCCCTCTGTGATGGTGTCGGGAACAGTGACGACGGGAGGTTCCCTGACAAAAAAGATAAGGACACACCATAGGGACAAAAGTTCTCACTTTTTTTTATTGATCTTCCCTAGACTACTGGATTCTGTAATCCCCATACACTTTTTAAGTGAACTATCCGGTTCCAATAGTCCATAGGTTGTGAAACTACAATCTTGTAGAATTTGTCTGATTTGGACTTAAGGCAGAACGGAACCATTATAGCTATGACTCTGAAAGGGGCTACCAATCCGCTAATTATTTGTTTTTAGTATGATATATTTCATGTATGTATTTCTATAGTATTTGTTGTTGGGTTTTTTTCATAGCTTATCGAAAATAAGAATCAATCAATCATGGCCCTAGAGTAATTAGCTGCGTGCATGGTAAAATGCGATTCTCTTTTATACGTTCTTCATCATCCGGTCTTCGCTCATGATTCGGGTCAAAGGTAATTCTTAAATACGGTATTTGGAAATAACTGGCGTGTAGCCATGGTTTGGCGGAAGGGGCAGGCGGCCCGCAAGAAAAAAAAAATACTGAAATAAAAATTGTGGAAATAGCTAAACGGAAGAGACGCAAATGTGCATTTCTTGAAACGCACCCGACTACCCCCCCCCCCCCCCCCCGACAGAAATGATCCTTGACCATCACAAGAATGGATAAAATAGCGGATACGGGCATTTTCAAGCGATGCAGTTTGTAATAATGGGAGGGGCGTTTGCGGGATGTTTAGCTTCTAAATTAAGGGTTACAGTAATGTACAGTACATTGATAGGACTTACTCAGAACGTTGCAAGTACCAGAGCCACGTCTCGGGAAAGTAAGAACGAATAACAGGTCCGCCGGGTCCGGCGAAAGATGCTTCTGCCGCAAAGTCCTGCTGGGCAGCTGCGGCGAACGCGAAATTCCGAGCGAACGGAATCGCAACTGGAAAAGGGAGAGAGTCAGGGTTACTTAAATTTATATATATGAAGCGATCCACATTCCGTTAAATTACACAAAAATAAATATATTTCCTATGGCAGCGGAGCTAACGTTTTGCATAATTAGGATTCTTGCAGGTACTTGATGCAATTCGATGAATGGGAGTTGTGCAATCGAGTGGATATGGAACGAAGAACTTCACCATTGACCTCGTTCCGAGCTTGGTGTTCCCCCTAGTAAAAGGTATGTACTATAACCATATTGTTTTCTTTTGCAGGTATGCAAGGAGTTAGAGAAGAAATAGAGAAAATACTTAAATCACGGTTGAGATACGAATTAGTGAAAAAAAATTAATAGAAGACATAGATCTCTAGTAATTGCGTTTAACCCTCAAATAAGAAGTCTCGCTACTCTAGCCTGTCACGAGACGTAAAAAGATCCGTTTGGTAACAGTTGTGGTAAGCACGTCTCTTGCATGGCACGACGGGATTAGCTCTGACCTTCTTCCAAAAATGATATAAAAGATGAATATAAGAAAGGGATTTTTCTATCTTTTTTACGTCTCGTGTCATGGTACCTGAAGAGTAGAGATATTTTCTTTCTTAATAGAGGATAATGTATTTACCTGAGTTACTTACTCCATTCACTTCATACATATCTGTAAAATCATTATTTTCAAATTCTCAATATAACAAAATTTGACAATATAACAAAATTTGACAATAATAACGGAACAAACTGAGAACAAAAACTGCTAAATTTGAGTATCAGGAAAAGAGAATATGAACGAACCTACATAGAAGCGTGCTTGTAAAGTTTTAGGCCGAGAAAGTGAATTTGGAATAATTCAAAGAAAAAAATGGACGAATTTTAACCACAAGATGAGGTGCAATACCATAATAAACCAAAGTCAACACTTATGATTTCTGTGCCTAGAGTGCTTCAGGGCAGATTAGAGCACTTTACAAATCTAAAATTATTATTATTATGATTATTAAAAGTGAGGATATAATTAAAAAACAAAGTATTATGATAATAGTAATACAAAATCAAGAGGTCAAACAATGTAATGTTTTGGCTTAAAAATCTTTTACGTTTCGATCGGATCGGTCGAGTAAAAGCCCATTTTTCTTAAACACGACGTTCTGAGTCGATTTAACTAACTCGTCCTCAGGTGAAGAAATCACGAGCAGTGATAGAACCTCAAGTGAAGAGCACAAGAGTGTTCAATAAAGAGTGTCTACCACTTTCCATTGACCAGCCCTATTCTCTTCACTTGAAGTTCTCTCACCGCTAGTGATTTCTTCACCTGAAGACGAGTACTAACATTTACTAAAATTTACTCGGAACGTCGTGTGTTTTAAAAATATTTTGCTCAGTCCTTTTCAGGAATATTTCTCGAAAGATAACCCTACAACATAATATGCAACTGCAAACCTTTTTGAATTAATACAACGGGACAATAAATAGTGATCTTACCAGGTTGTTCACAAGGACTTGTCTCAATGTTCAGATTAGATATTCTAACCAGGCCAAGTTCCTGTGAAAGAAACAAATTAAGCACAATATACTGTCTCCAAACAAAATAAGAGGCACTTATGAGATATATTTCCGTAATTTCTCTCCTGTGAAATTACTCTCTCTCCTATTTACACTCTCACTTCGAATTCCTTAGCTACATCTTGGTATTTTGGCTTCGGGCGAGGACGATAAAAAAGGAAAAAAAACAGCAATAGACTATCGAGATTTGGGAGTAACTATTCGATACCATGTTCCATATTTGTATTCATGAATATTGTTACATTTTTGTGTATGAATAGTCTGAAGCCTACAGAACAAAAACAGTCCGGATCAATATAGAAGGGTCTGTCGGTGAAGTACAACTGAACGATTATTTTTTCCTAAGCTAATCATAATCTCACCTCGAATTCTCTAGTTACATCTTAATATTTTGGCGTTGGGCGAGGACGATAAAAACGAAAAAAAAGCAAAATACTATCTGTTTACATTTTCTCTGTGTGAATAAAAAGCTTAAAGGTAGAAAAACTACATTTGCACACATTACGGTTATGCTTACAACTTGTTGTGTACCTCAGATATGCCAAAATAATAACCTCTATGAAGTATTTTGGTCGAATGTGGTCCAGAATATTTAATTCAAATAAAAATCTATCTTATCATAATTCATCTTGACACAAACGGTATCGCGATACTCCTAGCGTATTACGGAACCACACACACACACACACACACACACACAAAACATAAGAGCACATACAGTGCGCACTTCAATACACTGCCACACCAATGCGGAATACGCACTGAGAGAGACTCTTGTGCTATTGGTCAACGAGGGGTTAACGGCCGTTTTGAATTTTGAACGCACGGTCCATTAGTTCGAGGCCCGAATAGAAGAATTATTATTGGAATAAATATAAATGTGCCTATCATGACCAATCTTTGTGCTTAATTGATTGGTGATAAGTTCTAACATTTAGTACTCTTCAACATAACACAACAATCTTGGAAAGTCAAATTTTAGGCTGCAAAAGAAGTATTCTACCTTTAAAGAACGAAATAGTTCGGGTCAATGTAGTCGGTTAGATGGAACTGAACAACCATTATTTAAAGCCAATTATAATCTCACCTCGAATTCTTTAGTTACATCTTGATATTTGGGCCTTGGGCGTGGATTAAAAAATGAAGGAGCGAAGCGTCCATCAAGCTGCCTCTTCTTTCGTTCGATTTGGACTTCCTGGACCAGAGGTACTGGCTCCTGGATCGGCTGGATCAGTTGGACTTGTTCCTGGACTGCTATTGGCCCAAAAAAGTCCTCCTCGATCGGTGATGGCTCAATCAGCTCGGCGTCTTGGCAGGGTTCGTTCAGGTAGTCACCTTGGGTCAGCTGGAACCTATTCATGAAGTTCACAACCTTTGCCAATGAAAGAATAATTGTAGAAAAGCAAGGTGTTTCATTGCCCATGAGCCTCGCTTGGCTTTGCAACGCCCCAATATGCATTTTTATTTGCTCCAAGCTTGAACATATTGGTGAACAAATACAAAAAAAAGGTATGAAATTCAAATTTCAATATTGTTGAATGAAAAATATGATAAGGCATCTAATACTTTCAGCCTGTATAGCCTTTGACCACATCATCAATAGTATTTTACATTTTGTATTACATCCCTTACACTAAGATCGTTGCATTGACAGTGTACAGACGAGAAAAATGAATAGATTTGCTAAGAGAGCAGTTCGCCATTGAATAGTACCATGGAATAGTACCATGGAATAGTACTTTTTAGCGCGTATGCGCGGCTAAAAGGGATCTGACCGCGCGCGAGAGAGACACTGCTTCCCAGCTACATGACACGGGAAACTTTAGCGCGTATGCGTGGCTAAAATATGTAAAAGAGATCTGCCCGCGCGCGCGAGAGAGAGACACTGCTTCCCAGCTATACGCGACAGGGGAAATTTCTGGTGGGCTTCATTCGCACGATGTGCTCAACGAGAAGACGTGCCAGAGACTAGAAAACCAATTTATCAGATTATTATCATAATATTAAGACAAGGTAAGATTATTTAATCTGCTGTTATAGACTACTTTATTGTTGTTGCTGTTGTAAGAAGGGATAAAAAATAAAATATAAGATGACTTGATTCTCGGTAC
>BQKZ01001430.1:11966-26498 GCA_036244855.1 Temnopleurus reevesii
CCCCGCCGAGAAGGTGAACGCTCTCGTCCACCACCCCGACAGCGCAGAGTGACCCGGGGGATGCGGTGATCTCAATGCTGGTCGTTGCTCCGGGCTCAAGCCGGGCGTTTTGACCCTCAGCGACTTGAGCGTGAACCTAAAGGAAGATGATAAGCGGGGTAGTTTATTATCTAGGTTTCGATTTCATTCGTCATAGTCACAGTCACAGTCGACCGGATGTAGGACGTCATAGTTTTACGTGACGTCTTCTTATTGTTGCGTGCGCAACTACCTGTGACGTAACAATAAGCAGACGCGCAAAGCTATGACGTACTACTTCCGGTCGACGTGCCCTTCGTCACAGTTGACTGAAATCGAAAACACCATATTAGTTAAACAGAAACACGTGCGGAATAGAAACAAAAGAAATATATATATAGAGAGAGAGGATTGGCCTTTACGATAAGTATCAGTCAAGTTTGAATATTTACAGGTGGGAACCGTATTTTTTTTTATTAGACGAAGGATTTCATGGGCCAACGACTGTGAATAATATCCGCGGATGTCCTCGCGTGTTATGTCATTCATGTAGCCCGATCGACTATCGATAGGCCTTGGGTTTAGGTGTCTTCACTGACAACACCATCATCACTCTCAATATCCTTAGTGTCACCATCATCATCGTCATCATCATTGTCATCACCATCACTGTCGACACCGTCACTGCCTGTATTATGAGTTCCGTCATCATCATCATCATCATCATAACCATTTTTCACCACTGCCATCATCACCACTGTAATAGCTATCATCATATTATCATCTTCATTATTTTCATCATCATCATTACCACTCTAATTGTCGTAAACAATGATAAATGTCACCATTATCCTCGATATCATCACTGTATCAGCATTATCAATTTCATTACTGTCTCCCTTATCACTGTAGTTATCATTCTTCTTCTTCTTCTTCTTCTTCTTCTTCTTCTTCTTCTTCTTCTTCTTCTTGTTCAACATCCTGACCTGAATCTCACAATCAACAATAATCTCATTAACATTATAAAAATTGTCATCGACATTATCGGCGTCATTAAGCCATCATCATCATCATCATCATCATCATCATCATCATCTTGCTCGACATTCTTACCTGGTTTTCTAGGACGGCCTCGCTCTCTATTTGCATGCTATCGGCGATCATCTCCCCATCCTCCAGCACGCAGTAGACTAGGAGGTCGAGACGAGGGGTCATCCTTCTCTCAAGGTCGAATCGAATGTTATACCGCCCGGGTAATAACGCCTTCCTGGTGGTGAACTTGAAGTCGTTGACGATATTCCCACGAGAGACGGCCTGTAATTGGGTTTGATTTAGACCGTCATTGTAAAGTGTGTTTGCTTAAACACGTGCAGGATTTTCATTCATTCCATTCATTATCATTTTATACCTGAAATTAGTCCTTTGACCAATGACAAAGATAATGATGATAAGGACAATATTCATGGTAATAATTATTACAATAACAAAAGGACTAATACTACTACTAACAATAATGGTAAAGTATCATGTTTCCCAACCTGGGGATTTACAACGAATTATAGCAAAATGTCACCATTGTTTGAAACCAATAGTTTCATAGGCAGTATTTGGCGGGTAACTCGGTAAATATATGCCCAATCATCTTCAAATGTATAATAAATTCTTCTTCTTTTATATTACAAATAAATGAATACATGAACAAAACCAATGATTATTATGATAAAATACATTTCTGTGGCTTCTAGTACAATGCTAGTATGCGTTTTACAATTTTTGGTATAAAATGACTATATATTCAAATTCAATGAATACAAACTTTGATAAAGCATATCTAAACATAAACATATTATGAGCTAAACTCAACTGCTGTGGAGTAGAACGTGGTCCCTTGAGAAAAAAATCTTTAACAAGAATAATAAAACGAGGAGATGTGATGTATAAAGTGGAATGCTCTCTAATTTCTTAGGATTGAAGATCAGTCCACCAGATTGCAGTCGACAACAACATGATGCGAGGTGAAAAATTGGATCGTAAGGAAATTTACCCCCCCCCCCCCCCCCATAAGGTCAGATTTGGTTCTCGCCATTACCTGCACCTGCGGAGGGGGGGGGGGGGCAATTGATTGTAGTCTATTGAACTCTAGAAAAATTACTACATACATTTGTGCTCCTCGATATATGCTGCATTAGTGCTCATTTGGTTGGTAATTTGTCAAATTATTACGCCAAAACACTAAATAGCGTTTGATTCAGATAGAAATTATTCCTTGTCATGCCAAGCATAGTATAAACGTATCACACCTATTGATTACTTTTCAGCTGGGAATCTGGATGGAAAAATAAAATGTGAGAACATTCTACTATTTCCTTTTTAAGGTAAGGGGACGGGATTATAGAAACAGTTGAATTCGGCAAGCGGTATGGCGAGGCGAATAAAATGTAGGCCTACATTTCTAAGATGACACAGAAAACATTTTTTTTTCTCGTGCTGTAAAGTATAAATACACATTTCTATCGCAAGGTTGTATTTCCTTCTATAATTACACGATATAAACTATTTCCGCAAAATAAAGTCAGTCATGGACAATAGAACCGTACGCTGTGTATTTAACTGTGCGAAAACAACAAATACAAGTCGAGTCCGATTTCAGTAGCATTACAAAGAAGAATTGAATTGGCGCTCGACTTAATCTTTCGGAATTAGATTTTATTGTGTGCAGTCTGTTGTCACCCAATAGTTTTGTTTCACCACAGTTTTCAGGCGAACCCCCTCCCCCATCCTCCATCCCCTTCACTATACACACACGCGCATACACACACACACACACACACACACACGCACACACCCACCCACACCCACACCCACACACGCACACACGCACACACGCACACACACATACACACACACACACACTCACACATACACGCATACACACATGTCGTCTTACCAAGATTTGTGGACCGGCCCCAGGGCAACTGGTCGTGGAAATACGCAACAGAATGCTTTCACCAGCTTTGCGTGTTCCCAACACTGGCCTTACAGATAAATAGTTATCAGATGGAGAATACAGTGCTTGGAGATACACCGAACTACGTGGTGCAATCAGGGTGTAGATTGTTCTGTCGGCTGTGGCTGGATCAGGGAACCGTTTGTCGTTGGACGTCACCTGTAAAATAAAGTTTGTTATGAAAGATAAAGCTGACAAAAACACTATATCATCTGTGACGCGATTAATATAAAGTAATAATAATTATACTTATATAGCGCAGAAACTATATTGATATAGTTTACTGCGCTAAAAAGACTCTTATTAATTTTAAGTAAAGACATGGGTGGTAAAGTAGACTTATAATGGCGTATCAAAATAATATGTTTTAAGCATTAATTGATTTAAATGTGTTTAGTGAGGATAAACTTCGTATATCAAGAGGTAAATTATTCTAAAGTTTGGGCGCTGCACATGCAAATGCTCTATCTCTTAGAGTGACTTTTGTTTTTACGAGTTGTTGTCTGTAACAATAAGGTGTCTCGTGAGCTGTGAAGATTATGCGTATGGTTGTGTGATGTGAATTTCAAGAGTTCTACAATATAACTTGGGGCTTGACCAACAAGAGCTTTGTATACAATCAAACTTATCTTAAAAGAGATTCTATGACGTACTGGCATATATTAATGCCATATGTCGCAATGCCAAGTTGCTGGATTTTCCTTCTACCCCCTAAACAAAAAAAACGGCAATGTTCTTGATTAGCAAATACAGTTTACATGACTTGTAGCATCATCAGAATCAACATCAACGCTAACAATTTATTAATTCGTCTATTCTGCTTTTTCCTACTTCAATTATGTCATTCGTACTTGTTGATTTATTCATTCATCTATTGAGGTACAAACATATATTTTAACTAATGGAATTGGTAATGTATTCTTAAAAGTAAGGCAAATAACACATCATACACACCAACAAGATATAATTGTGAAGATACGATCTAAAACTCCGGAGCAAAATAGAACCGTCTTGATTTCAATTAACTCTCAAAATTGATGATTTAAACTTCTATACAAATGCGCCCTGTAGTTACATAAACGAGATTAAATATTGAAAGGTGGAAATGAAACACACGCTTATCTATAAATGTATCAATTAAAATAATACAACACCATTTTTACAGGTTTTATTTTTTATTTTTATTGATTGATGAAAATATATCAACTAATCAAGAAAACGCATACGTCATTCATACAGCGCATCCTCAATACCATATCAATCCAGGTGCAAAAGAAATAATACGTTCACAAATTATTAACCAAATGGGCGGGTTTACTAATAGATGCAAATTTTATGCATACCTCTAACACAAAGGTTGTTCTTGACAACCCTAAAACTTGCTCGAGGCTTACCCGGCATAGCAACAAGCAATGTATGCAAACTTGATTCCAAGTATTGTAGTCTTCTTTTTACCAACCGGTATAGGGAATACCATCACGTAACTACGTTCGTTGGCAAGAAACGCACATAAATGTGAATATATAAGTAAATCGGCCTATTGGATTAAAGTACGTTCAATTCTACAACAATCACATATCTTGGGCCTGTAACGTAAAAGAGATACAATAGATTTTGCAATCAATCGTATCTCTATGATACATGTTTTGCCATAGACTTACGATAAATATTTATCGTAAGTTTAATTGCATCTTTCATGTTACAGGCCCCTTGTCCGACAAAATGGTTATTCTAGGAACATTAAATTGCGGTAATTGTAATTCTCACCGTGCACGATATCGAGCTCCAACTGATGTTGAATTTAGGGATGTAGTCTTGGATTGGTAGCGTGACAAAAGCAAATCCATTTTTATTCGATGTTGCGGTAATGGAGGGCTCAAACCCGTTGCAGTCCACAGTGAGGCTTTCATCGGGACGTGGGGATCCATCGGGATTCGTCACCTCCACCTAAGTGAGAGAAGAGAAGAGAGAATGGACGGATCAGAATATGCATACCTGGGCGGTGTTTCACCAAAATAAGAAAGACTTAAAGGACGACTTAAAGATCGACTGGTATCCCTTCTTGTGCATAATGGTTCACACTATTACGCGTATTCAGCGCAAGAACTGATACCAGTCGAACTTAAAGTCGTGCGTAAATTTAGGAACGACTTGGTGAAACACCTCCCTGGGAGGTGTTTTACCAAGATAAGAAAGACTTTAAGAACGACTTTAAGTTCGACTGGCATCAGTTCTTGCGCTGAATGCGCGTAATAGTATCAACCATTACGCGTAAGAAGGGGTACCAGTCGATTTTAAAGTCGTTCTTAAAGTCTTTATTATCTTGGTGAAACACCACCTAGGGCAGTGTTTCACCAAATCTTTCCCAAAGTTACGAACGACTTTAAGAAAAACTGGAGTACGTTAACGAGTGTAATACGCGTATGATTCTCGATCATTCTGTACAATTACTGATACCAGTCATGCGTAAAGTCGTTCTTTGAGTCTTTAGTAACTTGGTGAAACACCGCCCTGTAACATAAAAAAAAGATACAAACACTTTTGCAATAAATTGCAAACTTTAGTACATGATTTCCCGTAGACTTGCGATAGATATCAATCGTACGGTCGATTTGAAAGCTTTATGATACGGGGCCCTGGACGATTGAACATATTTTGTGTTTTGATTTAATAACATTTGATGCAGAGCTCTAAGAATATACCATATCCATGAGCAGAAAGATGAAAACATATCTTTTTGAAATATGATCATTAATATTGTTTCATTGTTTGCCGTTCGACGTCGAGACTATGGTTCGTATGAAATTACTTGAATTAGCAACACAGCAAATAGTATTTACAAATCACTATTTTCCACAAAAAAGGGAAAAACCTTTAAGATTCAACGGGTAAAATCATTTTCACATTACGTTACTATCATGCTATAAATAAATGATGATGTTGCAAGTTTAGGAAACGATTAGTGGTTATGATTTGTTGTAAAATAATTCCTGCCCTGAATAACAATGATAATGAAAGCGGCAGAATCACCAGAAATTTAATTTTTACATATTTAAACCCTATTTATTGCATTTTCAAGCAAGTTTTTTTCTGGCAAGTTTCATGTCAGGTTAACTGTATATTTGTATAAATTAATTTATTCATAGTTTTTTTCTACAAAATAAATGAACGAGATAATATACAAACCACTGCAAAGTATGGCAATCCAGGGGTGAAAAAATTGTTGGTTCCCCTCACGAACGAGAGCTCGAACGGTCGTTGTAAGATTGATCTTATTTGTTCCTGCTTTGTCACCTTTTCTTCTGTAAAGAAAATCAAAGGGGTTATTAGAAAATAGGAACACTCTTCATAAAAAAAAAACACAATGGACCATCAAGAAGGTTGCAAGCAGTGAAGTTTCTATGATGACGATAGTAGTATCTGATTCTCCGTCAAGCCATAAACATATGAGTTTTTAAAGTTTATATTAACTCCGCAACAAAATGTGGAAACTAAAGTTAATGGGCACATATAAACAAAAATACAAAAAGTATATGTTTTCTATATTGTGACACATTATTTATGATGCTGTTAATTAGTTTTACGAACACATATTTTGATATATATTGAAAGTGATATATTGTTCAGATTAGTCAGAAGACATAATAGAAGAAGTAATATAGGTAAAAATAAAACATTTTCTTTACTCGAACAAATGATACATCATTGTTCCCCAATTCATTCTATAGCTAAGTAATTTTCTTTGAAAGACACAAAGTCCCTGAAATTGAAATCTACAAAATGTGTTTAAAACCGCTGTCGTCTCACATCCCTATGTTGTAGATATCAATGGATGAAATTGAAGGAAAGAGGTAAAACCGATGAATGAAATAATTAATTAAATAATGAAAATGTTATTATTGATCTTTACTTATGACGATTTAGAATGTAATGAATTGCTGTAATTCACACCTCTTCGTGGAAAAAACCCCACACAATACGGACCTTAAGCAAGAGAACGGAAGGGCTGATAAGAACGTTAGCTCTAAGGTCCGTTCCAGAAGTAGCGTTGTGTTGGTAAATACATTAAACATTGCCAACGTTAGAAGAGGACGGTATAAAGAGTAGGGCGCCACGAACTGTGGAGTGATGACGTAAAATACGTCATCACACTAGCGTCTTGATGAGAACCTTATTCCTGGCGAAGACCGTCCTGAAATAACGTTATCAACCTAAGCAGCCCGCTAGATTTTCCCGCGCTTGAGAAATAACGTCCTGATCAGCCCTTCCGTCCTCTTGCTCAAGTTCCGTATTGAGACAAACAAGCTGATACCAATAGCACGATATAAACTATTTTTTTTTTAAACTTAAGTTGAACGCTCAATGCCCCTTTGTAATGTTATTTAAATCGGAACCGGTTTGTGATTGCTGTGTCTGCACAGTTCAGTACACGGTGTACCAATCTATTGTTCCATAACCTGATAACCCACTTTGTATTTTACGGAGATACTGTATATCATGTTCTGGATGAAATCGATCAGAACCTATTTAAAATCGATGAATGAATTCATTATTTGCATAATGAAAATGTTCTTACTTTTATTTGCATGTGGACGATTTGGAATGTAGAGAATTGGTGTAATGATCCCTTCGACTACTGGAACCGGGTGGTCCGTTTACAAAGATTTTTGGAATTGCATAATTCAGTAGTCAAAGGGTTAACATATATGTCCTCAAAACACAATGAGACAACAGGCTGATACTCCCCCCCCCCTCCTTCTTCTCTTAACAAATAAGATAACGCCAGTCTGCCTCCAAACAGATGATTTCACGGCATACCTGTAGCCGTCTCGATAAAATTGTACATGATCAAATTTATTTTACGGAGACAGTTTATATCATGTTTGATATCCCCCTCCCCTCCCTTCTCTTTACAAACAAGATAACGCCAGTCTACCTCCAAACAGACGATTTTTACAGCATACATGTAGCCGTCTCGATAAAAATGTTCATGATCTACTTTTAAACACGATATAAAATATTTCCGAAAATATTTCCGAAAACCTTGTATTCAACTGTGCGGACACAACAATCACAAGCCATTTAGCATGAAAAAGAACCATTATATAAATTTGCGTTCGACTTGATTCTTCGAAAATAGTTTATATCATGTTTAATTATTTTACGGAAATAGTTTATATCGTGTTTGACCCCCTCCCCCCACCCCCTTCAAGAGAAATAATCACCCTTCTGCCTCCCAACAGATAATTTCACAGTGTACCTGTAGCCGGCTCTGTAAATGTAGCCTCTACTTGCAGGCTTCGCCAAATACCAATCGCTCTCGATGTAAGATTGAAAGGAGCAAGATCCACTTGAATCTCTGCACATCCATTAGGCCCGTTTGTCTCCTGGATTTGAGAAAAAAAAACAACACGAAAACATGACCGATGCCTTTTAAATGGAGAATCTACCTGAAAATAATAATTTTTTAAGAGGAGCAGAAAAAAATTGGTTAGCAGAACAAATAAACATTTGGGGAAAACGTAAAATAATAATAATGATAATAATAAGTCTGTATTTTTATAGCGCTTAATAACATTTTCTCTAAGTACTTTACAAAGTTTATGATTTTTAAAAGATTTGAAAAGAAATCAGTGAACATTCGCAGACATGTTCCCAATTTGATGCCATCATGGGTGCACTAATAATGATAATTTTCTTTATATTTATGATGCAAAATTCATAATTTCTTCAGAAAGAAAGAAAGTTTCTATAAATGTAAACATGCAGATACCGTGTATGGGATCTACATATCTATCATCAAGATATCATATAGTTTTAGGTAATCGTATTTTTTGGGAAAAGTAACATTTATAACATTGGTATGAATACAATGAATGGTCAGTTATGCACTTATGACGTTATCAGTTGCCAATTTGTCTAAATATTTAAACATTCATAACGTTCTCATTATTAGTCCGATTTTGGTCAAACTTATTTTGTTCTGTTTACTTGATTTTCTGCCCCTGTTGTAGAAATATTATTTTGGGGTAGGCTCTTCTTTTAAGGCGGACTCATACCCAAGCTTTATTAGCCTGCGGCGGCACCCAGCGTTTGTAAAAGAAAATGATAAAAATGCTTCCTGGATGCACAAATACGCGTGTCATACGGTGGACTGACGTAATCGTTTCGCTCAAGAAGCACAGGCCGAGCGTCAGACCACCGTATGACCTGCGTATTTGTGCATCCAGGAAGCATTTATATCATTTTTTTCTGACGCTCGGCCTGTGCTTCTTGAGCACAAAGCTTACGTAAGTCCAACGTCGGATCTGCGTAAGCTGTCCGCTCAGAGAGCATTTTAATATTAAAAAATGCTGGGCCGACACAGGCTAGAAGCGCAAAGTTGTGAGTCCTTAAAAGCAGAATCTACCCAAAATAATATTTGATCAACAGGAGCAGGATAAATCAAATGGACGGAACAAAAAAAGGACTCCGCAGAATGCCCAATCATACCTATAATTTGGTTCGATTCTTTAAGTAAATAGGTGCAATATTGCACCCTAAGATATGCACCGTGTTGCATTTTAAAGGTGCAAGTTTGTACCTTTATTCAATTCAATTCAATTCAATTCAAAATTTATTTCACTCATGAAATGCATTACAAATACAAACACGTACAAGACAAAAAAATACATACATATAAAATTACATGTACAAATAGGACATAAATAACAATAAAAAGTAGAGGAATGCTAAAAAGTAGAGGATTCCTTAGTGTGAAGTGGAAAACTTATACATACTGCATTGAAGTTAACGGCCTCCGTCGAATATCCGGTCCGATATATAGTAACTTGCACCGTACCGTGAACGGGTTGCCCATATGTGTACCTGTGCAAAGAGAGAAAAATGATTATAATAATAATAATAATAATAATAATACTACTACTACTACTACTACTACTACTAATAATAATAATAATAATAATAATAGTAATGATAATAATAATAATAATAATAATAATAGTACTACTACTACTACTACTAATAATAATAATAATGATAGTGATAATAATGATAATAATGATAATAAAAACATAAGATTCATATAGCGCATAATTCCAAACAGGATCAAAGTGTTTACGTAATGATGCATTCAATCCTTTAAAATCAATATAATACAAAGCAAATATGAAGAATATTTGAAACTCTCGTAGTGCTAGTTATTTGAACAGACGCAAAATAAAATACAGCAAATTATAATGCATTGTATAATATTAAAAAAAATCAAATGTAAAATCATTCGAAGAAGTTAGGGTGAGGATGTAGTACAACTCATTTTTTACAATTTAAAAGACCAACAAAAAATAAATCGATACTGTACAGGCAATAAATTTACAATCGTAATCGAATGGTAGGATAATCATTACATAGATTGAAAATAGAGCACACAAATCGATGGATTACGTTGCATTGATTGAATAGGGCTTTAATTATCGTCCTACCCATTTGTACGATTTTTCTTTCATCATAATTTTCATTATCATCACCACTGGGTCATATGCTTAGTTATCATAAATATCCCACCGCCACCAACTGACAATTGTCATAATTTTCGTATTTTAGATTCATTACAGCTACCATCAATATAATTATGTCCTACGACCATTCTATTTTTAATTTATAGTTGTCACCATCATTAATCAGTAGCAGCACAAATTTATCCACTGTCACCACCATCGTCATCATTTGGGCAAAAGATGTCAATTCAATTCAAAGTACCATTTATTTTGTCTTGCCTTTATCCCAACATGGATAAACACTGATTGACACAGAAATCATTCAATTGATATTTATGTTCTCCCTTCAACAACAAAAGTAAAACAATGCTGTGCAGTATAGCAATTTACAATTGTAATCAGATGATAGGCTAATTAGAACATAAATCATTGAGGCAAACGAATTAAAGGAAAAATGCACAGATCTACAAGCGGAGCATGTGTTGGATGCGCCGCCAAATAAAACAAAAATGTTTTTGTTGCCAAAGAATGTTATTTTCTACAAATGGTTTCGGTGTGTGGGAAAGGAACTTTTTATTTTTTTTTCAGGAAAACATTTCATGTTGAAAAGTTACAAGGAGGTGAAAAGGCAAAAGTGAGTCTTCAAAAAAGTTTCTGTAGGTGGCATTTTACATGTCTCGACAATTAGGGGGTGTTGCTCAAAATCAACTGTAAATCAACTGTAACTTTGCAAATTGTAATGCGCATTTTCATTCACGCGATGTATGCGCATTGAACAATATTTATTTATTTATTTATTAGGTCTTCTTTATACAGGGTAGCCCTTTCAATAATGAAATTGATCTTCCAAGGGGCCCTGTACGATTAAAAATACAAAATACAAAATATATACAAACATACAAACATACAATATAAAAAACATAAGATACATAATAAATACATGATTAAAACAGTTAAAAAAAAAACATTAAAAAATAGAGAGTGAAAAAAAAACAAGACGCATACAAACAATGATTTCGATTGGCGCGTGACGATCAACTGCAACTTGCGATCAATTGCAACTTTTGAGCAACACCCCCTTACAACACCCCCTTACAATGAACAAATCGTTGTAGAATCTACTTTGTAGAATTCTATGTGTTTTACTTTGTGATTTGTAATCTATATATAAATGTGTAATTATTTGTATAGAAATTTGTAAATATCATTGTGAATATTGTAAATATTGAAAGTGGAAAAATCTTGAATCTTTAATGAAGAGTATGACAAAATATAGTTTACGTCGGGTCATTTCAAGAAGATGGGTCAGTTGAGGGCATCAAAATAACTTCGTTTTCATCATCATCAGTAATCATTATCATGCAATGTTATGGAACTATTTGTATACTTACGTTCCACAAACGTTGATTTTGCACGTCGTATCGGTCACAAGAAGGTAGGAGGGAACTTGGAGATCGACTTCAAACCGCGGTAAAACTATGTAAAAAAAAGGATGAAATTGTATAAGCCAAAATTGGGTGAAATACTATGGAAGCGCATTTTAATTAATGTAAACCCCGAAACTACATTCGAACTCATTTGTATTAACGCTTTTGTGATAGCGCTTTGATCAGCAGTATTGTAAGAGCGCTTTATAAGAGTGAATTATTACTATTATTATTATTATTATCATTATTATTATTCTGGTCGAAGGTGCAGTGGAAATAACTTTTCATATGTTTTGTTATTTTATCTATATGTACATGAATGTATATGTCATACTTTGACATGCTTGGTCTGTTCCGTAGTATGATCTGATTCCTGGTGAAAATGAATTAATCTACCGCCTCAAACATACACTTACATATAAACACTTTGAAAAAACAACATTCAGGTATAAGATCAAGGAACATTTTTATGTCACCAAAATAATGATACAATACACGTATTCAATCTTAGTAAAAACGTTATAACTTTTTAACGGAAATTTTTGATGAAAACACACAACACATACCTATTAACTATCTCCTTAGTTTCTATGTAAACACAAGCATGATCGAATATGGCACGTTTGATTTAATCTACATAAAATAAAGAGGCATTTTTTGTTATATCAGTGCCCTTTTCTGTGAACAAAAACGGGAAAGTTCTTAATTTCAGGCAATTCATAGTGCCTTTTGGGATGTTGTTAAGGAGCAGATTTAATTCCTTTGATCTAAACATGTTTCATGCCAAATTGGAGAAAAAATGGAAACATTCCTGTGGAAAATTCTTTTCCGAATATAAAAAAAAAGAAAAGAAGCTTAACTTAATTATTTCTACTCAGATACATGCACAAAAACTGTCATGATTATGGAAATAGCAGTCTAAAAGGACTGGTGGCGTGAAACCAAAAATATCACTTCACTGTACATGAGAACCATTATTTACACAATCCTCAGTACATTACATGTGCTCACAAAGAAGACCCTTGTGACTTGTAAAGTTATTTTTTTCTTTTGTGTGTGTCCACTCACCCATAGAATATGGAATTGCTATCAATTCTATCTAAAAACGTACAAGAGAATTGATATATCGCCTGTAATTTTCTTACGTGACATTCCCTGTCACAGTAGTAATTCTACTTTCAATTAGGAGTAAAGAAGTTTTGGGGCTTTGTTTATACGTGCTAGTTTAGTACATGAACTGTGAATAACATGGTATTTTCCTCAGGGACAAGTCTTTTCACCATGTTATGCTTCTTTGCTGGCCCCTTTTTCATTTCTTTTCGTACTAAAACTTGCATCTAGATATGAAATATTGATTTCTCTCAATATCATATACCATGACGTTCATGATCAAAATCTGTTTATCAGAATAAACAAAATGTTCGTTGTATTGTTTCTATCATTTATGACTTTGAATATGAGAGAATTTTCGAAACGAATTAAGAATGAATGACTTGATTTGATTTGATTTGATTATTTGACTCTAATACGATATGTTCCTTGCGCAGGCTCGTCCGGTAGATCGGGATTAAAAATGAACGATTTGATCCGATTATAACTTACCGTATTCTTCGACACTGAATGTCTGCGTCACCTGACTCCGTACCATGGGTGACCCTAATCCGGTGTGTTCCTTGCGCAGGCTCGTCCGGCAGTTCAGAATTAAAAATGAATGATTTGATTTTATTTGATTTGATTTTATCAAAACTTACCGTATTCTTCGACACTGAATGTCTGTGTCACCTGATCAGTACCGTGGGTGACCCTAATACGGTATGTTCCTTGCGCAGACTCGCCCGGTAGTTCGGAATTAAAAATGAACGATTTGAATTGATTATAACTTACCGTATTCTTTGACACTGAATGTCTGCGTCTCCCGATCTGTAACATGGGTGACCCTAATCCGGTATGTTCCTTGTGCAGGCTCGTCCGGTTGTTCGGAATTGAAAATGAATGATTTTGATTTGATTTGATTTGATTATAACTTACCATATTCTTCGGCACTGAATGTCCGCGTCTCCTGATCCGTACCGTGGTGACCCTAATACGGTATGTTCTTTGCGCAGGCTCGTCCGGTAGTTCGGAATTAAAAATGAATGATTCGATTTGATTTGATTTGATTTGATCCGATTATAACTTACCATATTCTTCGACACTGAATGTCTACGTCACCTGATCCGTACCATGGGTGACCCTAATCCGGTGTGTTCCTTGCGCAGGCTCGTCCGGTAGTTCGGAATTAAAAATGAACGATTTGATTTGATTTGAATTGATTATAACTTACCGTATTCTTTGACACTGAATGTCTGCGTCTCCTGATCTGTAACATGGGTGACCCTAATCCGGTATGTTCCTTGCGCAGACTCGTCCGGTAGTTCGGAATTAATAATGAACGATTTGATTTGATTATAACTTACCGTATTCTTCGACACTGAATGTCTACGTCACCTGATCCTTACCGTGGGTGACCCTAATCCGGTATGTTCCTTGCGCAGACTCGTCCGGTAGTTCGGAATTAATAATGAACGATTTGATTTGATTTGAT
>BQKZ01001430.1:40900-59448 GCA_036244855.1 Temnopleurus reevesii
ATTGGACCAACTGGCTATTGGACCAACTGGCTATTGGACCAACTGACAATTGGACCAACTGGTTATTGGACCAAGCGGCTATTAGACGAATTGAATAATGGACTAAGTGGTGATTGGACGACCTAATGTTAGACAAAGCGCGTTTGGACGAAACGGTCATTGGACGAGATTGCATTGGACCAAGTGGGGATAAACCATGTCGATCATGACGCCCTGACTTTAAAGAGGATAGAACGGAATCCCCCATTTATCAAAGATTAGAATATTGCAAAACCATAATAATTAAATAAATGACTAACCTCAAATCCGAAGCAGTTCTCCCCTTGTTGGGCAACCCTGGCTTTGTCTCCTGAGCTCCAATAAACGTCGGTATAATCTGCACCATTTTGGGATAGAAGAGTCACCCGGTACTCCAGACTCTTGTCGCACCTTTTAAATCAAATTTAGTTTTAATGGTATAGATTAGTAATGGTCGGGATGCAGAAATTGATGTGAAACAAGCTGATGCATTCACAAATTGCTCTATATGCCTAAATGTGACTGTGAACGCAATTAGGAGAACATATTTGCACGTATTCTTGTTTATTTTACCTCGAAAATGCCAATCAAGCGTTATTCCTACGGTGCGCTAAATGAAGCGCACGGGGGCCGACCGGCGCATAATAAGTGGAATGACCAGTGGTAATGTCTACGGTGTGTGAGTTCGCATTTATTTTGTACGTGAAGTATGTTGTGTTGGGGAGCGCGAAGAGCATCGTCATTTTTTTTTGGCGATAATTAAGCCATTCTTGATCGCTTTTATTGACACAAAAACATGCTCTAATTTGCTATTGAAAGACTGCATTACGGTAATACTTTTACTGCAGCTCACAAAGTAATTAAATATCGGAGGCTCCATCTCCCCCAAAACTGATCTACCCGTTTACATTTGATTGAAATTAAATTCCATTTTCAATAAAAGGGCGTATCCAGAGGAGAGAGAGGTTAGAGGGAGGCGCCCCCGTAAAGTTTGTGAGAAAAGAAGAGTCACCCAGTACTCCAAACTCTTGTCACACCTTTTGAATCAAATTCAGTTTTAAATCTGATGGAAATTAGATTTAATTTTCAATAAAAGGGCGTATCTAGGTGATTAACAAATATTGATTTATAGTTTATAGTCTGTTTTGCAGCAGAGTTGGATCAGCCTGTAGGTGTGTCTGCCTCATGATAAGACACAGTAATTGATAATAATAACAATAATAATGCTAGGCTTTTATAAAGCGCTTATCAACTCTTCATGAGAAGAAAGCGCTCTACAATCGCAGCATTATTACCCTGGATTTGGCAGGGCAACTTTTATGGATATAAGCTTTTCAAGGAAGAAGCTACCCATTCCCCTCAGCTGGGTTGAGTGCAGCACAATGTGGATGAATTTCTCGGTGAAGGAAATTAACGTCATGGGTGGGATTCGAACCTACGACGCTCTGGTTCAAAGGCGAGAGTCAGAACCAATACCCCACGGCGCCTACACAGAGAGGCACCAAAACCCAACAAATATGTAATAATGAAAAATATTTTAAGAAATGAATAGATAAACACATGAATAGATTTCTGTAAAGCCACAGTAACATAGGACCCCGGAAGCAACCCGATCCAACACGACTCTTTACTAACTTCACAGTTAGGCTCCAGTCCCATAGGACCCCGGAAGCAACCCGATTTAAGACGACTCTTTGTTCAGTTCACAGTTTGCCTGTGAGCAAAGAGTCGTGTTGAATCGTGTTGCTTCAGGGGCCCTATGCGACTGGGGCCTAACTGTAAAGTGAACAAAGAGTCGTGTTGAATCGTGTTGCTTCCGGGGCCCAGTGTGACTTGGGTCTTACCTATTGACCAGGAGGCAAACTCGTTCCTGCGTCTCGGCATAGAACTCCTTAGGGATGACGAAAAGGTAGGAGGCATCGCGATTGAAGCCGTCCTCCCGACGTTTATCGGGGCTTTCGGTTGTCGTTGTCGTGGTCGTCGTCGTGGTTGTCGTCGTCGGAATACTGCGCCACGTCGTCGAATGTGGGGGAGACAAAATTTAAACAAATATATGAAAGTAGCAGTAATGATATATTTGGCAATGTAATCAATGATGATGATGATAATAGAAATATTAGGAAATTTGGAGAAGAAATCGAAGGAAAATAATGATGATAATGATAATAATAATAATAGTATTAATAATAATAATAGGAAGAAGAATATTTATAATAATACTAGTAATAATGATAATGATAATAATAACAACAATAATAACATTAATAATAAGAAGAAGAATAAGAAGAATAGTATTAATAACAATACTAGTAATAATGATAATGATGATAATCACAACAATTACAATGATAGTAACAATATTTACAAAAATACGCAATTTATATAGCTGCGGGACTGCAACGTAAAAATGGAATACCAGAAATCCGAGCTAGATTCCTTGAATTTCACATAATTGTTATCATTTTCTTTAAAAAACAAATACAAAAATAAACAGTTGTGAAATTCACCCCCTCCATCCTTAACCGTTTTTCTTACTCGATGGATCAAATTGTTTCTTTCACCCCAATCTGTGTGATAACAATAAAATCAAGGCTTTGCTTACGGCTCAATGATTGGTTCATCAGGAGGTACTACTTCCTCTTTCTGGGGTGCTTCCTCTTCTGGTGGTGAGTCTGCCTGTGCTTCAGGTGATTCTTCGAGGTTATCTTCTGGGCTGTCAGCCTCTCCACCCTCTTTCTCGTGGGATGATACCTGAGGTGATACTTCGACGCTGTCTTCTGGGCTGTCAACCTCTTCACTCTCTTTCGTTGGTGCTTCTACATCTTGGGGCGAGTCTGCCGGCGCTTGAGGTGATTCTTCGACGCTATCTTCTTGGCTGTCAGCCTCTCCCCCCTCTTTCCCGTGGGATGATGTTTGAGGTGATACTTCGAGGCTGCCATCGACGTTTTCTTTCTCTGCACCCTCTTTCGTTGGTGCTTCAACATCGAGGGGTGAGTCTGCTGGCGTCTGAGGTGATACTTCGACGCTATCTTCTGGGCTGTCAACCTCTTCACTCTCTTTCGTTGGTGCTTCTACATCTTGGGGTGAGTCTGCCGGCGCCTGAGGTAATTCTTCAACGCTATCTTCTGGGTTGCCATCTTCTCCTCCATCTTTCTCATGGGACGATACTTGAGGTGATACTTCGAGGCTGTCATCGGGGTTTTCTTCCTCTTCACCCTCTTTCGTTGGTGCTTCTACATCTTGGGGTGAGTCTGCCGGCGCTTGAGGTGATTCTTCGACGCTATCTTCATGATCTTCTGGACTGTCAGCCTCTCCACCCTCTTTCTCGTGGGATGATGCTTTAGGTGATTCTTCGACGCCATCTTCTGGGCTGCCATCCTCTCCACCATCTTTCTCATGGGATGATGCTTGAGGTGATACCTCGACGCCATCTTCTGGGCTGCCATCCTCTTTACCCTCTTTCTCATGGGACGGTGCCTGAGGTGATTCTTCGACGCTATCGTCTGGGCTGCCATCCTCTCCACCCTCTTTCTCATGGGATGATGCTTGAGGTGATTCTTTGACGCTATCACCTGGGCTGCCATCCTCTCCACCTTCTTTCTCATGGGATGATCCTTGAGGTGATACTTCGACGCTGTCATCAGGGTTTATTTCCTCTAAACTGTCTTTCTTTGGTGCTTCTACATCTTGGGGTGAGTCTGCCGGCGCATGAGGTGATTCTTCGACGCTACTCTCTGGGCTGTCAGCCTCTTCACCCTCTTTCTCGTGGGACGANCCTCTTTCTGGGGTGCTTCCTCTTCTGGTGGTGAGTCTGCCGGTGCTTCAGGTGATTCTTTGAGGTTATCTTCTGGGCTGTCAGCCTCTCCACCCTCTTTCTCATGGGATGACCCTTGAGGTGATACTTCGACGCTATCTTCCGGGATGTCAGCCTCTGCACCCTCTTTTTCTGGTGCTTCCACATCTGGTGGTGAGTCTGCCGGTGCTGGAGGTGATACTTCGACGCTGCCATCAGGGTTTTCTTCCTCTTCACTCTCTTTCTGGGGTGCTTCCTCTTCTGGTGGTGAGTCTGCCGGTGCTTGAGTTGATACTTCGCCGCTATCTTCTGGGCTGTCAGCCTCTCCACCCTCTTTATCATGGGATGATGATTGAGGTGATACTTCGAGGCTGTCACCAGGGTTTTCTTCCTCTTCACTCTCTTTCTTTGGTGCTTCTACATCTTGGGGTGAGTCTGCCGGCACCTCAGATGATACTTCGATGCTATCTTCTGGGCTGTCAGCCTCTCCACCCTCTTTATCATGGGATGATGCTTGAGGCAATACTTCGAGGCTGTCATCAGGGTTTTCTTCCTCTTGACTCTCCTTTTTTGGTGCTTCTACATCTTGAGGTGAGTCTGCTGGTGCCTGAGGTGATTCTTCGACGCTATCTTCTGGGCTGTCATCCTCTTCACTCTCTTTCTCGTGGGACGATTCCTGAGGTGATACTTCAACGCTGTCATCAAGGTTTTCTCTCTCTTCACTCTCTTTCGTTGGTGCTTCTACATCTTGAGGTGAGTCTGCTGGTGCCTGAGGTGATTCTTCGACGCTATCTTCTGGGATGTCAGCCTCTCCACCTTCTTTTTCATGGGATGATCCTTGAGGTAATTCTTCGAGGCTATCTTCTGGGCTGTCAGCCTCTCCACCCTCTTTCGTTGGTGCTTCTACATCTTGAGGTGAGTCTGCCGGCACCTGAGGTGATACTTCGATGCTATCTTCTGGGCTGTCAGCCTCTCCGACCTCTTTCTCATGGGATGATGCTTGAGGTGATACTTCGAGGCTATCATCAGGGTTTATTTCCTCTACACTGTCTTTGTTTGGTGCTTCTACATCTTGGAGCGAGTCTGCCGGTGCCTGAGGTGATACTTCGACGCTACTCTCTGGGCTGTCAGCCTCTTCACCCTCTTTCTCGTGGGACGATTCCTGAGGTGATACTTCAACGCTGTCATCAAGGTTTTCTTCCACTTCACTCTCTTTCTTTGGTGCTTCTACATCTTGAGGTGAGTCTGCGGGCGTCTGAGGTGATTCATCGACGCTATCTTCTGGGATGTCAGCCTCTCCACCTTCTTTCTCATGGGATGATGCCTGAGGTGATTCTTCGACGCCATCTTCTGGGCTGTCATCCTCTCCACCCTCTTTCTCATAAGACAGTGCCTGATGTGATACTTCGACGCCATCTTCTGGGCTGCCATCCTCTCCACCATCTTTCTCATGGGATGATGCCTGAGGTGATTCTTCGACGCTATCACCTGGGCTGCCATCCTCTCCACCTTCTTTCTCATGGGATGATCCGTGAGGTGATACTTCGAGGCTGTCATCAACGTTTTCGTCCTCTACACTGTCTTTCGTTGGTGTTTCTACATCTTGGGGTGAGTCTGCCGGCGCATGAGGTGATTCTTCGACGCTACTCTCTGGGCTGTCAGCCTCTTCACCCTCTTTCTCGTGGGACGATCCTTGAGGTGATACTTCGAGGCTGTCATCAACGTTTTCGTCCTCTACACTGTCTTTCGTTGGTGCTTCTACATCTTGGGGTGAGTCTGCCGGCGCATGAGGTGATTCTTCGACGCTACTCTCTGGGCTGTCAGCCTCTTCACCCTCTTTCTCGTGGGACGATCCTTGAGGTGATACTTCGAGGCTGTCATCAACGTTTTCGTCCTCTACACTGTCTTTCGTAGGTGCTTCTACATCTTGGGGTGAGTCTGCCGGCGCCTGAGGTGATTCTTCGACGCTACTCTCTGGGCTGTCAGCCTCTTCACCCTCTTTCTCGTGGGACGATTCCTGAGGTGATACTTCGACGCTGTCATCAGGGTTTATTTCCTCTAAACTGTCTTTCTTTGGTGCTTCTACATCTTGGGGTGAGTCTGCCGGCACCTGCGGTGATTCTTCGACGCTATCTCCTGGGCTGTCAGCCTCTTCACCCTCTTTCTCGTGGGATGATGCTTGAGGCGATACTTCCAGGCTGTCATCAGGGTTTTTTTCCACTTCACTCTCTTTCGTTGGTGCTTCTACATCTGGAGGTGAGTCTGCCGGTGCTGGAGGTGATTCTTCGACGCTTTCTTCAGGGATGTCGGTCTCTCCACCCTCTTTCTCATGGGACAATTCTGCAATTGGGTCTGAGTCTGCTGGTGCTGGGGCTGCCACGTCGACGCTGCCATCGTGGCTTTCAACCTCTCCTCCCCCTTCCGGGAGTGCTTCCTCGGCTGGGGATTGGTGGTGAGTCAGAGAAGCAGCTCCAGCTAGTCTCGTCATCGCCAAGCTCAGGGCGATCAGGAATAGGCTTGCAAGCCACCTCATCGTGCTTTGCGACGAGTCCGGAATGGAGTCCAATTGAGTGATTTATCTGTAATGAAAAGAGAGAAAATAATATAGAAATACTCAAAAACATGTTTCTTCAAACATTTTGTGCAGCCACACTAAAGAGTTTTGGTAAGCGTATGCCCAACTAATGTAAATTATCTAAAACATGTACGTTTAACTAAATTGAACGTTACTTGTACGCTTAGTCTGACTCACATTTTGAGTTTTTATCCTGCGTCAGCCTAGCGTTTTTTTTTAATTAAAAGAACGCTCCGTGAACGCAGAAAGATGCAAGTCATACAAGGAATTGACGATCGACGTACGGTCCTGGACCACAAGCCGAACGTCAGCCGAACGTCTGATCATTGTATACTGTGCGCTCCTGTAGCGTTTTTAATCTTGAAAAACCCAGGGCTAAAATGCAAAGGTGTGAGTTGGTCTTTATTTTGGACTAAAAGTTGTAAACACTTGATGAACAGACTACTTGGCAATATAACGAAAAGATAATGGTCCAACATGGCTATTGAACAAACTTAGTCTTAGATTAAAGATATTGTCACGCATTAAGATTTTTTATTTGAAAAATGCATTAATCAAGATGAGTGATGTATGTTATTACATTCGGATGGATGAAAAATTCGACAGAGAATGCAAAAAAATTATAAAAAAAAGATATTAAGGCAATATCAATATATGTATGAACATTGAATAAAGCGTTCACTGTCGCTTTATTACTCCACAGTGGGCCTATGTAGGTTTTAATAGTGCCTTAGTTATTAAACCACTAAACGTTGATTTTGGAGCCTAAATTTTCAACAGCTTTGTTTATATATAGATGCACACCATCAAACATTGAGGTAGCATTTACAATATCTTAAACTAAAACCAGGTTGAACAATGTCTTTGTCAACTGATTATTGGACCTAATGATGATTGGGCGAACGGGTAATTGGACAAAATATTGTTCGGACAGAGCATAGATCTGGAAAATGATAAGAGGAAGAATGAGTTTAGCAGAAATGACATTTCACCAATATTTACTTATATTTACTCTAAACAAACGGGGAATATCTTTGGTGGGTGGGCGATTGGGGGAGGGGGGATTAGGGAATGGAATCATCCAGAAATTGTAAAAAAAAAAAAAAAAAAAAAAAAAAAAACTTGCTTTTTATGCTTCAAACTATTCAAAGTCGAAGTGTGGCAGCAGATTACTGATTGGCAAAGGGCCCCTAGTCCATTGAAATAAAAGTTGAGAAAACAAACAAAAAAGAGATTTTGTATCATATTTTCTAGTTTCAAGTTATTATTTCACACTTTGAAATCATAATTCATCTTGTTGATACTCCCATTTATAAGATGGGGTCAAGACCGTAAGCAATAATTGGTCGTCTGACTTCTCGCTTGTAATTACAGTGTATAATTTAACTCTGTAAGGAGATTTTAGGGTTTTTAACAGTGTTTTATACTGTGTTTAATACCGTGGAAGCGGAGTTAGTGCAATGGTTCTGACCCTCGACTTTCAACCAGAGGGTCATAGGTTCGAATCCCCACCATGGCGTGAATTTCTTTAAACAAAATGATTCATCCACATTGAGCTGCAATCTGCCCGGACATGTGCGCCTCATTGGTAGAGCGTCTCCCCATGAATGGAAGGTCGTGGGTTCGAACCCTAGCCAAACCATACCAAAATGGGGACCATGTGCCTTCTTGTCAGGCGTTTGGCATTAAAGAGTGAACAAGGGTAATAATTAATGTATGTTTATGCAGGGCCCGCTCGAAAAAAAACAGCTGACAGCTGAAAGTGGCTACACTGGGTAAACAAAATATATTATTATTATTACCCAGGTGTGACTGGGGACAATTTAGCATTGAGTGCTGTAACTGAGGTACCTTGCTGGGATGCTTCCTAGGAAGTGAACTATGTGCATGGAATATGTGATTGCATGCCTGAAACAAAACAGTATACCATTGCAGGGCTAGCTGAAAAAAAAAACAGTTCAAAAGAGCACACAGCTCTTTACGCAGGATTTGTTTAACCTTTACACAGATTTACACTTTCGAAACAAATAAGATAACCTCACCCATTGGTGAGATAATTTTATTATCTAATATTGATTCTTCAAACAACAGGTGCTGGACTTGGGCTGAGCCTATCCCACCTGAATCCTAAAATGCAAAATATTTATCTCGGCATTATCACTGATTTATCGATATAATAGGCGGTGTCCTTGCAGATTTCACACAATGGTTGAGTTAATTTTCGTTAATTTAATGCATATATTATGGGTCCTTATTTCAAAATCGGCCACTAGTGTTCTCACTGCATACAAGAGTTGTGGTGTAGTGGTCTTGTCTCTCACCTTCTAATCAGAGGGTCTGTGGTTCGGAACCCACCCCCCCCCTCCCACACGACTTTAATTTCCGTCAGCAAAACAAAAATAATTACAATCCCCTAAGTAGCTGCACTCGACCCAGTTAAAAAGATGAATGGCGGAATCTATTCCCTGAGACATAGCTTGTCTTACAGTTGCACTTCTAAATGCAGCATGATTATGCTACATTTGAGAGTGCTTACTTCTGATTGGGAAAGCGTAGGACATTATAGTAAGAATGTAAACTAACTCCTATTTAAAAAAAAAAAAAGAAGAAGTATCACATGCGGCGCTTTAATAATAAAATCTGATGACAATTTGTTTTTAACTCATTCCGTAAATTGTGGATCTGAAGAAGTTATTCATGAGTGAGCATCCTCTACACAATAAAGAAAAAGGGTGCAATTTTGCACCTCCAAGGAGCAGGTTAATGTACCGATGGGAACAAATTTTAGGGTGCAGTATAGCACCTGTTTCATAAAGGTGCAAAAGTTTACAAAATATATGTAATTTGCAAATGCGGCAGCTGTGGGGTTCGAATCTGCGCCATGAAGGATCGCTCTTTTCCAAGCCAAACGCTCTACCGACTGAATTATGCATCCACTCTTATTGAGCAATGGACATTAGGACATTAGAATTGTTGTTAGTCACAAGCGGATAGTTTGACATATTTTCCATTCAGTATACGGAGTCTATGGGGGTGTTGCTCAAAATCAACTTCAACTTTTCAAACGGTAACGCGCATTTTCATTCGCGCATGAAACAATGATTTTGATTGGCGCGTTCCGATCAACTGCAACTTGCGATCAATTGCAACTTTTGAACAATACAGAGTCTATGTTTGATATTTAACAAAATCCAATCATCGATCGAAGGCAGCGAGCAGATCAGTCGACAGAACATTTGGCATTGAATGAAGTGATGACTCATGGCGAAGATTCCAACCCCACAGCTGCAGAAATGTTAAGATATTTTGTAATAACTTGCACACTGAGGAATCGAGTGGAGGTGTTGCCAAGTGCAATATTGCATTTTTTTTCTAAATGCGGAATGTTACAGTTAAAAAATCAGCGAGGACTTTTTGCAAACTCATTGGTCCGTATTCTGATGTCAGGTTTGACTTTAAATCTGTGGTTTAAATATGGAAAGCCAAAAGAGGCTTGAATCTTTAACAGTCGGTGCTTGTTTGATTTACCAGCACATTTGGCACTCATAGTATTAAAAACTGTCTTGGAATAAAAACTTAAATAATTTAATACATTATTAGAGCAAGGGAAAGGAGAGCAGTTAACATAAGAATTATACAGTTTAGATAAAATTCTGTCACTTTGGCTACCCATACTTAAACCACAGATTTAGACCTGAGTTATCAGAATACGGGACATTGTACTGAAAATATGACAAATCATGATATCTCTTCATAATGTCATAATGTAGTAACAGATTGTCCTCATGAAGGGGCATATTTTCTTTTGGGCAGAAACGTTATTATGATCGGAATCCTATCAGATAGAATCAATTTTAAGGGTAAAATGCGGGATATTTTATTTTTCACTCACATATACAAATCTTTTCAATTTCACCAAAAAAAAACTCTCACTTTTAACTCATGATGAGAGATATTGGTTATGCAATTTTACATCATAAAAAAAAACCCCACACATCATGCGTATAAAAACTAGTAATTATTACATTTGTCCTCATACCGTAGCATAAAGCAAGATCCAAGTGATTTGTAAAAAGGAATATTCTAACTTATCTTCTTGTTAAATGCAAATTGCTTAAATTGAATAGTAAAAAAAAAAGAATGCTACTCAGGGCAAACAAAGACATACTTTTTGTTGTTATAATGCGGTAATTGCAGTAATATCGATTTGTTTTATCAACAAAAAGTAGTACAAGCTTCATAGCATTGCATTTTTAAAAAATGTCAAGAGCTGTATGCTTTCTCATTTTTTGCCTTCTTTATTTTCTGAGCTAGTTGGGTAAAATGAAAAGATGCCCTTACTGAAGCTACCCGAAATAAGAGTATCTGGTCAATGAAAAATCCCCTTCTTACAAAAAAGTAAATTTCTGTGATTATAAAAGGTATATCCTCTTTACGCGTCTTATCTAAATAATTCATGAATAGATAAAACGCGATATAAACTATTTCCGCAAAATAAAATGGGTCACAGACAATGGATCTGTACTTCGTGTATTGAACTGTGCGGAGACAACAATCACAAGCCGGTTTCGATTTGAATACCATTACAAAGGACCCGCATTGAATTGGCCGTCGACTTAATTTAACGGAAATAGTTTATATCGTGTTCTAAATAAGTAAATAAACAAATGAATGGGAAATACCGACCGTACAAATTAAATAGCATTACAAATTTTTATCTAAAAATATCACATTACATACCATTCTATTTCTACAATAATTCAATAAACTTTTGAATGTTACAAGTAGAAAAAAGGTTACCTGCTAATATGAGCTGCAGTTCAGAACGCTGATGTACAAGGAAGACAACTGAAATGTATCCTTTCCGAGATGGGGCTCGAGTTGAAAATGAAAATCACTTATCTGGGTCAGGTTTGCGCATACCTTCTCAAATCAAAACAAGGCCGTGATGTTTTGATGATTTTGATTCACGATTCAATGAAAATCCATAATCCGTACTTAGTACGGTGCTGATGCAATGGGATACATTGTTTTATCCCACACCTTTTAACATAAGGGGATCTCATGTTGTTCGTATTCTGGCGATATCATTTGTCTTTCGTGACGGATGGCAGGCCGTCTGCAAGCACAGACCATGGGCTTTCGGTGTGTACATCCGCAGATTGGAGCGTGATACAGGGTAAAGCCCCGGTCACATAGGACCTCCGAAGCACCACGATTCAACACGACTCTTTGTTAATTCACAGTTAACTGCCTCCGAACAAAAAGTCGTGTTGAATCGTGTTGCTTCGGGGGTCCTATCTGACCGGGGCTTATGAATTGTGTGACTATCGCACACACAGCATTGCTTCTCTCCGACAGACTTTCATCCAGAGAGGGTCATAGGTTCGAAACCCACCCATGGCTTTAATTTCATTCAGCAAAATAAATAATACCACATCATGCTGCACTCAACCCATGTGAGGGGAATCGAAATCTTGCAGGAGTATTCATTCCTTGAATGTGTAGTAACGTAAATGAAATTGACTGAAATATAATATTACTTTATATTGTTGCGCTTATCTGACATGCCATCCATATACATATAACGGGTAAAGAAACGGTGATTAGCAGGTAATTATGATGGGCCGGTGGTCCTCGTTTGATAAGGGTGAACGAATGTTACCCGTCAATAGGATGACTTCTTAATCATAAATGCAAACTTAATGCGTTTCTTTGTAGTTATTATCATCATTATCATCATTATTACTATCATTATTATTATAATTATTATTATTATTATTATAAGTGGTAGTAGTAGTAGTAGTAGTAGTATAGTAGTAGTACTATTAGTAATAGTAGTATTAGAAGCAGTAGAAGTAGTAGTAATATTATTATCATTATTATTAGTAGTAGTATTAGAAGCAGTAGTAGTAGTAGTAGTAGTAGTCGTAGAAGTAGCAGGACTAGTAGCAATAGTAGTATTAGAAGCAGTAGTAGTAGTAGTAGTAGTAGTAGTAGTAGTAGTGATAGTGGTAGTAGTAGTAGTAGTAGTCGTAGAAGTAGCAGGACTAGTAGCAATAGTAGTATTAGAAGCAGTAGTAGTAGTAGTAGTAGTAGTAATAGTAGTAGTAATAGTAGTAGTAGTAGTAGTAGAAGCAGTAGTAATATTAGTAGTAGTAGTAGTGATAGTAGTAGTAGTAATATTAGTAGTATTATTAGTAGTAATAGTAGTATTAGAAGCAGTAGTAGTAGTAGTAGCATAATTATAGAATAAAGATTCTCGTTTGAACTTCATATGGTGTGTGCGTCCAGTAATGTGGAGGACAGAGAAAAAAAAGCAATGGCGAGAGATCAGAGTTTAAGCGGGATTTTAGTCCTCATTCGTAATAGTCCAGCCGCCATCTGGGNTCAAAACAAGGCCGTGATGTTTTGATGATTTTGATTCACGATTCAATGAAAATCCATAATCCGTACTTAGTACGGTGCTGATGCAATGGGATACATTGTTTTATCCCACACCTTTTAACATAAGGGGATCTCATGTTGTTCGTATTTTGGCGTTATCATTTGTCTTTCGTGACGGATGGCAGGCCGTCTGCAAGCACAGACCATGGGCTTTCGGTGTGTACATCCGCAGATTGGAGCGTGATACAGGGTAAAGCCCCGGTCACATAGGACCTCCGAAGCACCACGATTCAACACGACTCTTTGTTAATTCACAGTTAACTGCCTCCGAACAAAAAGTCGTGTTGAATCGTGTTGCTTCGGGGGTCCTATCTGACCGGGGCTTATGAATTGTGTGACTATCGCACACACAGCATTGCTTCTCTCCGACAGCCTTTCATCCAGAGAGGGTCATAGGTTCGAAACCCACCCATGGCTTTAATTTCATTCAGCAAAATAAATAATACCACATCATGCTGCACTCAACCCATGTGAGGGGAATCGAAATCTTGCAGGAGTATTCATTCCTTGAATGTGTAGTAACGTAAATGAAATTGACTGAAATATAATATTACTTTATATTGTTGCGCTTATCTGACATGCCATCCATATACATATAACGGGTAAAGAAACGGTGATTAGCAGGTAATTATGATGGGCCGGTGGTCCTCGTTTGATAAGGGTGAACGAATGTTACCCGTCAATAGGATGACTTCTTAATCATAAATGCAAACTTAATGCGTTTCTTTGTAGTTATTATCATCATTATCATCATTATTACTATCATTATTATTATAATTATTATTATTATTATTATAAGTGGTAGTAGTAGTAGTAGTAGTAGTATAGTAGTAGTACTATTAGTAATAGTAGTATTAGAAGCAGTAGAAGTAGTAGTAATATTATTATCATTATTATTAGTAGTAGTATTAGAAGCAGTAGTAGTAGTAGTAGTAGTAGTCGTAGAAGTAGCAGGACTAGTAGCAATAGTAGTATTAGAAGCAGTAGTAGTAGTAGTAGTAGTAGTAGTAGTAGTAGTGATAGTGGTAGTAGTAGTAGTAGTAGTCGTAGAAGTAGCAGGACTAGTAGCAATAGTAGTATTAGAAGCAGTAGTAGTAGTAGTAGTAGTAGTAATAGTAGTAGTAATAGTAGTAGTAGTAGTAGTAGAAGCAGTAGTAATATTAGTAGTAGTAGTAGTGATAGTAGTAGTAGTAATATTAGTAGTATTATTAGTAGTAATAGTAGTATTAGAAGCAGTAGTAGTAGTAGTAGCATAATTATAGAATAAAGATTCTCGTTTGAACTTCTTATGGTGTGTGCGTCCAGTAATGTGGAGGAAAGAGAAAAAAAAGCAATGGCGAGAGATCAGAGTTTAAGCGGGATTTTAGTCCTCATTCGTAACCGTAATTCGAGATGTTTTATGGGCCAAATCAAACCCATTAGACATTTGCCAAACGCAACTTTGTTCCTTTTTTGTATAGTTCTTTCACCTGGTTTGCCCATTTACGTTTTCCGGTAAGGTCAGCTTTAGTTAGGGCGGCAACAATTAAGAGTTTTTCATTTTTAGTGCATCGCGGGCAGTTGACTTAACTTAAACCTTGTCTCGATAAGACAAGAGTTTAATAGGTGGCGGGGCTTACCTACAACTTTTCTTCCATCGCGATGGGCTCTTTCGACTTTGAGGTGGATACCAAAGTGGTCCTGTGGCTTCTTTTCGGCGATCTGAATACAGTCTTCAGTTTCTCTTAGTGTCTGGGGTGTTGCTCCGCCATCCTGGGTGACAGGCGGACTTAGTTGCTCTTCAATTCCCACAATGCGGATGTTATTTCTCCTCGAGAAACGCTCGTTCTTATTCGCTGCGGTCGGCGTCAACACGAAGTTTTCCGATCTCATCCTCAACAACTGTCACTCGTGATTCGAGCCGCCGTTGTTTACATTCGAGCTCATTCACCCGTCTCCTTTCAAATTCGAGGGAATCCCCGAGAATGGTTTCCACATCACCGATTTTCTTAAAGAGACGCTCAATTGCTTTATCAACGAGACGCTCGAAGCTCTTTGTCAGGCTTGAAGGAAACAATTTGAGTTCCGATTTGTTGTATTCATCTGGCACGTCAGGAGCTGCAGACTTACTTGTTGGGTATTCAGTTGAAGTTACCGAGGTGCTATCTCCTTTGTTGTTTTCTCCGGATGCGTAAGCAGATTGGAATGTTGGTGAAGTTTCCAGGATAACGTCACCTTTGGAGTCGCTGCTGTTTATAGCCGTAGTGCTAACCGACTCGTCGGCCGAAGCTTTCGGCCCAAAGGGGCTGGTCTTCCTGATACCTGGTCTCGGACGCCGCTCGCAATCATTGTTCTGCCCGGTGATATAGGGTTGAAACCTGAAGCTTTTTGCAACGATGTACGTTGATCCTGAGCCATATTCACCTCTAAAACAGGTTAATTATGTCCCGATTCCAAACCAAGTACAAAGATATGCTTTACAATTCTTAAAGGTGTCGGTTTTCTAGGAAAATGTGATATTTGTAGGAGAGACGGGTATATAGGTACTATCGCAGTGACGCCATCACCAAATGTCTCCTTTCACTTTGTATACAAAACATTTTGTTCCTTTTACAGAACAGTAGATGAGGAATCGCCAAGATTTATCCGAAAATGCATGCATACTCATTATGTCCTATCATATTTGAAGATAGAAGTAACATTTTGTCTACGTTTCTAGAAAAGAAGAAAATGCTAAATTCTGTGTACAAAGAGAATAGAGAGTTCTCCATGTTGGCAGCCAATTTATGCAGGTAGGTAACAAATTTAGGAGCCCGTGTGGGGTAGAAATCAAAACTTTGAAAATTCACACCTTTTGAATGGATTGTCAAATTTTGCTGAAGCTTTTCACAATTGGGTGATTATATTTCCTCCACACGCTTAGAGCACATCGATTTCTGGGTGAAGTTCCCCTTTAAAGGTATACGTTCATAATAATGATCGGGATGCAGAAAGTGATGTAAAACGAGCTGATGTATTCACAAGTTGTTTTACATGCCTAAATATACATGTGTACAAAATAAGGAGACGATTTTACACGTTCTAGCGTGTTTTACTTCGAACATGCCGATCACCAGTTATTCCTATACGGTGAAAGAAATGATTCGCACGGGGGCCCACCCGCACAGAATGGGCCTAGTGATCAGTGGTATTGTCTGGGGTGTGTGAGTTCGCATTCATTTTGTATGTGATGAATGTTGTACTGGGGAGGGTGCTGCTGTCGTCATTATCCCTTTTGCGATAATTAAGCCATTTCTTGATCTATTTTATTCAAATAAACTATGAACATGTGCTCTAATTTGCCATTGAAAAACTGCATAATTGCAATCCTTTTATTGCAGCTCACAAAGTAGCTCACAAATATCTGAAGCGCCATCTCTCCCAAAACTGATATATCGGTGTAAGTTGTCGTATACTATACAAACACCGATGTTTATTTCGCTTTTCACCAAATACAAATATGACCATGATGACTACGGTATAAATTTGTCGGATTCATTTCCGATAATACGTTGTAAACAAAAATATATATAGACATAATAGTCAAGGAGAGTCCCATCAGGGCCGTGATAAATTATGATAACGCTGGTTTATTGGTGAATATGATAGTCTAGGGGGTACTAAACACAAAGCCGGTGGGTGATACGGCCTACACCCGATAGACCGCGGGGCCGATAGTCCGCGGGGCCGATAGTCCTCGCTCTCTTCCCTTCTCTCTCAAAAACGCGGACTCTCTGCCCCGCGGTCTATCGGCCCCGCGGACTATCGGCCCCGCGGTCTAACGGCCCTGCGGTCTATCGGCCCCGCGGACTATCGGCCCCGCGGTCTATCGGGATTCCCCCGGTGCTACTTGGACATCATTGGGGAAAAATTTCTATTGGGATTTTAAATAAAGTGACATACATATGACGAGATTTCATCGTCGCAACTGCTGCCGTCAATCTAAATCTCATTTTCGGTGTCACTTTAGGGCCTCCGTAATTTTTCGATATCCACGAATGACGAAAAATGCAAATGTCATCTTTTCACGAATTCTCAAAGATATACCTTCTAATGAAAAAAGTAAACACGAGCAAGCTTGTGATTTTCTTAATATATGACCACATGAAGTAAATTGAGGGTCACATCGTATCCTTTTGAGATACATGTATAATCAGCCATTCAAATTAATCTAATGAAGAAAGAAAAATAGCATGATATAGCTCATTGTATGAACTATGTTTTATGGTAAATTGAAAAAAAATGTCATTTATGTGAAAAGTAGAAAATATATTTTTAATAATCGTCACATGATAAATTGTTAAAGTGACCGCGGAACGTCTTGACAAAAGGAAGAGCTAAATAAGGGGTGGGGGCTGGGTATTTTAATTTTACATGGTCATTTTGCTTGCACGGATTGTACTGGGAAATGGGGTTTGCAGCCGTCGCGCCCTCCGAGTGACTCACTGTCAGACATGGTCCCTATGATGGAGACATTTTCAAATTTTTAAGGTCATATTATATTATTTCAAGACATTAATTCCATCAGTTGTATTAATTATATCGAATATATAGTTATTATATAAATTAACAGAAGTTGTCAATTGCACTTGATAACACATTACATTGAAATTACTGTATGAATAACATGTTACATATGAGGATTACTACAAAATCCCAACTCCCTGATTAAACCAGTTGCTATATATACACACAGAACGATTTTTATGCACGCTATGTTATTTTTTTCTGCCCCACTTAGATAACTGAAATGGCTGAATGTTAAAAGAATATACCATGACTCTGGATTTATGTTATATTTTATCACATATTTACATTTCGCCAGCTTGTACGTATTCATATATTTTATTCAATTTGGAGAGATGCATAATAATTAACACATTTTACAAAACTAATGCCTTGCAAGCAAAACGACCCTGTTAAAAATCAAATTACCCCCTCCCACCACTCCCCCTCCCGTTCAGCCTCTCATTTGTCAAGACATTCCGCGGCACCTTAACCAGTTAACATGTGAAAATTCTATATATACTCTAAAATATGTTGTAATTTTCCCATTAAATGACGTTACTTTTAATTTGCAATAAACCAGTATGCTATTTTTCATCCTTTACTAAATTAATTTAAATGGATAATTATATCTCAAAATGATATGATGTGACTATCAATTTACTTCATATGGTCCTATAATAATAAATCACCAGCTTGTTCTTATGTTAACTTTTTTCATGTTACGGTATAGCACTGAGAATTAATAAACAGTTGACATTATCGTTTTTCGTCATTCGTGGATATCGAAAAAAAAATTACGGAGGACCTAAAACGAAAATGAGATTTAGAAGGACGACAGATGATGCGGCGAAAAAATCTCGTGTTACGTCCTATTGCGTGCAGTAATTTATGAATTATCACTATTCAGTCATATCATTGAAATATTCATAACTCTCTTTTTCTTGTCGGATTTACTTCATTTCTTTTGATCTGTTCGTCTGGTTTTTGCACTGGGGCAAGAATACATTACAATAGAGGCATGATACAATGGATACAAAGTATGGTTAACAGTGCACTCAACTCCAACATACTCTTGTATTGCTTATTTATTAAAGTATATAGTTAGTCGCTGATGAACCTTCGGGCGAAACAGTCTATACGACAATACTTGTAACTTGTTCTGCATAAATATAATATACTTTGCTCCCT
>BQKZ01001431.1:5537-22375 GCA_036244855.1 Temnopleurus reevesii
GTCGACAAATCTCAAAGTCGCCCGTGCTCCTATGTTGTCCAATTCTGTATACCGCAAGTGATCGCGATATAATTTGATATTAAGCATGTATTATTCGATTACTAAATGTCACATTGGGCTTAATTAGAGAATATGTTTAGAAAGGAAGCGAGATATTAAATTGTTAATTAGGTAATTATCTTTTGATAACCACCTTGCGCTAACTGCGACCATATTGCTCGGTTGATAATAATTACCTGTCAGTGTTTAGGGCTCGGACGTTCGACGAGGCATCGATCATTTCTTTACATAGATTTATTTCAATTTCAGTGGTCTTTTCCAACTATGTACAATTGAAAATGTGTCTAGAATTCGACATCCCATGGGCCCCGACTTGTTTTGGTGGCCCATCTCAAGACGACCCACTAAAAAGAAAAAAAAGGTTTACGTCCCGGCGTCACAGAATATATAATGCCACTCTTAGTCCGGGCCCAAGCCCCCCCCCCCCCTCCTCTGATTCCCCAATGAATTGAGAGTCCCGAATCATGGACTTGGATCACATTTATATTAACCCACGACAACAAACTTTTCTGTGAAATATGTAAGGTCTTTTTTTTTAAATCACCCTAGAATAGGCAGTTTGTGAAAGGTATTCTGGGATTTCCGTAAGGGTATGATCTAATATATAGAAGTCAAATTAAAAAATAAGCCACACCCACAGCGTTGGTCTTAGAAAGTTAAAGCAAGATAAACTAAGTTGCGTTTTTATTAGCAGTTTGGGGACATCTGATCAAGGGAAGAAATAGGTGTGGGGGAAATACTCAACACATTTTAGGAGGGACTTATGCCCACTTTTACTAGAGAAAAATAAATGCTCAAAGTAACAAAGAAAATTAAGATTGAAATTCGAACTTAAAGAATTATTTAGCATTCATAATTTTCTTGTTTAAAATGTTGGTTAGTGTTTTATCACTTTTTCTTATTCGTTCGTTTGTATTCAATTGTGAGCTAATCGTATAGTCGCGCTACATTTTGAAGGAATAAAAATGAATGGGCAAGGAATACGATGAAAAATCAAATTAATCAATAAACAAATCCAGACGAAGTTTTCCTCTTCCCATATTGTCTTAAACAAAGTACAAGGTCATACCAGGTCAGATCTTCGAATCTTCTATCCTCTGATCCGGGCTCTGATCATCTTCATATTTTGGGAGTCCATCACGTCTCCCGGTAAAATGATTGATTAGATAGCGGATGTGATTAATTGGGGACGAAGTTGTGTCATCGTTGGGAGACTGCCCTCTCACGTTGATGTTTTGACTGCAAGATGTTCCTTACCAATGGAAGTGGAGGCGGAGGCGGAGCAAATTTTGAGGGGGGGGGGGGGAGAGAGATGAACAATGATGAAATATGGAATAGAAATAAAGAAAAAAGAGTGAAAAAGACTCCAGTCAAAATTTGCGTCCTCTACTCGATCTCGGGCGCAGGCCCACATAGCCCGACGTCGAGAGCATGACGTGCATGGTGTGTGTGTGTGTGTTGTGTGTGTATGTGTGTGTGTTTGTATGTGTTGGGGAAAGAAAATGGGAAAAACTGAGTTATCAATTGAGCGTTTCAGTATTGGAAATAGTGTGTGGGTGAATGTGTCTGTGACATATGATTATATGTGTATGTATTTGTGTATTTGTATCAATGATTTTTGTGTATGTATTCATATTCATATTGAGGCAATAAGTAGTACAGTAAGTTACATTATTCTTGCCTTCTCCCAACATATCCAATAAGTGGTAGGTTAACATCTTATGAAGATAGTTATCAAATACTATTTATATACTGAACATTTGCGAATGTGTAATCACTATACATTTGTACGAATTGTAATTGTAATAACGCACAACTCATGAGAAAATAGGGAATTGCTTGATATAAGGTGGATCGGCAAATATAATTATGGTTATAACATTTTTCATCCATCATTTACTTATTCTAAACGTGTCATTTCCATATTTTTTTTTTTTTTTAATTCGAGTTCGTACTAATTTCGTCGTGGTTTCGCAAAAAGTTTATACTGCTTGCAAAGAATAGATAGATATATACATAGATAAATGGTTTATTGAATAAAAATCAGCTAATAGCTGAATTGTGATTTAAATTTACAAAGTAAAACATAAAACATAAAACATAAGAATGTAAGCGCATCGATCTCGGCAGCTATCGAGGGATGTTTTATCATTTTATTATTTTTTTTTGATAGGAGCATATAGCACATGATGTCAGTTGACCGATTTCATTGCATGACATTTTGAACACATCTTATAATGTGTCTTAATACGGTATAAGGAAATATCACGAGAAACTTTTCTCATTTGTACGCAGAAATAACAAAAAGATGTGAAATCGTTTGCCAATTCGATATTTTCAAATCAATTTTTAGGTTTTGATTATCAATATTTTCGGTACAAATTGAACAATTATACATTGAATCGGGTAAAAGTTTTACGGACACTGGACGGAACTATTACAAGGAACAGTCACAACAAATTCAGCAGGACACTTTGAAATCAGAAATCATTTTTGCTTTCGTTTTGAAAGTCAGTCAGTCATTCCATATCCACCCTTTAAAAGTCCAACCAATATGTGTCCACCTGTACGAAATATGATCGAAAGATATTCATTACCAAACGTTGTTGGCATGTCTATTTAATATCCTTGATTGTCAAAGGTTTTCCACGCGTAACAGAAAACCACAAGGTTCTTTTCATTTCTGGCAGAGGTTTCATTTATTTCTAAATTGACTAAAACGCCCGGGGAATTTTAAACTTTACCATGGTCAAAATATTATTGAAATGACCACTGCAGAGATTTGTCTCTTTGGCAATCACAATGAAACTTGAGCGAAAAGAGGGGATAATAATGTAATTTGAATATTGTTGTTATTATTTGAATAATAACTATTTCTGCTTAATATGACATATTTATGGTGCTGGTCGATGATTTTTAGGGGTCCTGTTGATACCCCGTTGAAACAACGTTTTTGATACTCCTGGAACCCTCCCAAGGTTCATCTCTTCAAGAACCTTGAAATGATTCCAAAATGAATTTTAAGGTTTCAAATACGGCTCAAATACACACAAAAATACTTGTGTTAATTTCTACGGGTGTTATCCGGTGATAGTGGGATGATGTGGTGTTGAAAACAGCCATGATTCAACACCAGCCCAGTAATTATTCCGGAATGCACCAGGGAAAATTTATATCGTGTTCAAAATGAGATAGCTGAACATAGAATAATAGACATAGATTAAATTAAATTAAATTGTAATTTTCTTATGTTTTCTTTCCAGATACCATACTGCCATACGGATGCTTCCTGTGATTCTAAAAGGACATAACTCCATCATGACAACTTTTATCCCCGCCACATCCGTCCTTCTGCTTCTCATCTTCAGCGTTACTACGACCCGGTCCCAAGGCGTATCTATGGATAACTGCTGGTTAGATGCTCGTAAGTGTGTTGTTCATAATTCTTTTCAAGAAATTACGATCGTACTTTTTGTCGAGAAATTAATTATCTACATCCACTTTTTTAAGTAACGCCTGATTTTGTACAAATAAATCAGCTTTTTCACCTGAACTTGAAAAGCGCCATTCAAAGTTGTTTTTTCCCCGTCTTTCGAACCCGATATAATATATTTAGATGTTTCTTAATTTTTCTATATGATAAATTCTTGAGTATTGTTTTGCTTTCAATTTTTTTTTTCGCTGCACAGAAAAATTAACCAACTCCCCTTCTAATTTTGGCATCAGCATCAATGTAGACAGATATATGGGCTCATTTTTTATTGTCCTTATGAGCAAAATATGATTACTGGTAATACAATGCTACTGTTCCTTCGGTTCTAAATTCAATCACATATTGCATATTACAGTACTGAGAAAATGTTGGTTCTCAAGCCATGAGTTCAATTTCCTTTATGTGAACATAATTTTGATTTTTATGTCAATGAGGTTTAATAAATCAATTTCAATTTCAAACAATGTCGCCTCTTTTGATCTCGTATTCGAATTTTCAAGGGTAATTTCTAATCATACCAAAATGATTTATAGGTTTAACACCCCCCGAGTCGTGTTCATGGTCAATAATAATCGGAAATAAGGTCAACAGCTCCTTGTAATAAATTTATTGCTCGAATCTATCATCGTCGAAGCATTAAGAGCTCTCAGATATGTGTCAAAGGGAAGGCACATAGTGGTGAAAATAATCACCCAAAACATTTTGAGATAAAACAGCGAAATGTTGTGAAAAGTAAGCAAACATTTTTATTGATAAATGTGCCATTTCCGAAATCAAGAAAGAGAAGTATAAAAACCATTAATTTTGAGATTATTGTTTATTGAAACAACTATCTACACTAAATCCAAAGTTTTCTTGACGATGAATTTCCTCATGAAAGTTGCTTTGAATGTAATTGTTCACACATTCGATTTCAATCTTGATTTTTTTTCAAGGAAATTAAAAATATTTACACTGAAAAAAAACCATGACTATTTAAGTGTAAAAAGTGTATCGTTTCGGTCAATATACCACGATTTAACAACCCTTTATCAATTGAAATGTTCAACTATAAAATCCCCCTGTTTTGAGATCAAATCCGTTAGGACTGAAAAAAAAATGTTTAACCGGTTTTTCTGTCTAAAATGACCGACTTTTAACGTAACCTTGGCAACGTGTCTTAAAAACACAAAATTTCATATTTTACTCTAAAATTTGGAGCAGACTTGAAATAGGGAGGGCAGGGCATGGTATGATTGATGTGTTAATACGAAACGTGACCAGTTAAGATGAGAAATATTCTATTTTGTCCTCTGACATTGAGAATTAGGTTATCAACTTAATGGACATGGGTTTTTATCTTTCTTATCGTACCTTTTTCATTATCTCAATGCCTTTCCTTTTGACTCAATGTTGATGTTGTTAATCTTGTCTGTAAAGTATCTTGCACTTCAAAACTATCATAAATTATTTCAAAGGACGTTTTTTTTTCCATTTTGCCTCATGTATCTTGCAGAAATGACACATTTCTGTAAAATTATGAAAAATGATCAATGATTTAGACATGATTAATGTATTAAAAATCATGGTTTTAGTGCCAGGAAAATCGCTGAATTATAACCTGTAAAGTATCTTGTACTTTAAAACTATCATAAATTATTTCAAAGGACGTTTTTTTCTCCATTTTATCTCATGTGTTTTGCAAAATTGGGAAATATTACATTAAAAAAAAATCTGTATGAAGCCAATGACTTAGACATGGTTTGAGTGCCAGGAAAATCGCTGATTTAAAATCTATCGACTCAATAAATCAGGCCCAATATTTCATAAATCATCATCTAATAACATAAAAACATTTAAGGGGGTGTTGTTCAAAATCAACTGCAAATCACCTGCAACTTCGCAAAGTGTAACGCGCATTTTCATTCGCGGACGGTTTGCCTGTTTAACAGAACGTGGATGAAACAAGAATTTTGATTAGCATGTTCCGATCAAATGCAACTTGCGATCAATTGCAACTTTTGAACAATACCATCTGTTTCCCACTTGATTCATGTCTCGTCATTGCGTTAGGAGTTTAAATCAATAACTATTTTCCTGGGAACATATGTTGTACAAGCTATGCTTTTTAATAGGTTCCTCATATTTCACGTGATTGCATTTCTTTGTCAAATATTAATTGTAATTTCTGTCATTATGTTTAATTTGTTGAGTTCAAGATCAATATTGTTTATTTGTGGAATGTGAAACAATTAAAAAGAAATGTTTTGTGTAATTAGAAGATAATTTATGAAATATTTGGCCTAATTTATTGGGGTGATTGATGAAGTATTTGAACCCATACGTGACCAAGAATTGGGTAGGCAAGGTCCCCTTCAAACTTTATTCCTTTCACATGGGTTTAATTCTAACCTAATGGCACTTTACTCAATTCGAGTTTTCACCAACAGAAGGACGTATCTCCAATATTTGAGAAGATGACAAATTGTTCTATGCATGGAAGCTGATACTTTCTTTTATCCTCTCGTGATTACACACTTTTCTTATATCACATGGCTAGCCATCACCACACATATCGTCCTCAAGACGCACAAAGACGCAGGTCATAAGGTAGACTGACATTTGACGTACGTTCCTTTAACGCAAGCCGGACGTCAGTCCACCGTCTGATCAGCATATAATGAGCACTCAGGGAGCGTTATTAATCTATAAAAAAAAAACGTTCTGTCGACGCAGGCTCAAAACGCATAGATGGGATTCGGTCTTTGTGACAAAGTAACAAAGTTTTGTTCAATCACTGCTTGAAGTTATGACTGTCTGGTACTCAAGCCAAGAATTACAGGACAAGGGCAGTTAAGTGTCAGTGAACTATCTTACCATGATGAAGTAGGGCTTTACGTCGAAGGTGAATATCAACAGACCGAAATTAACAATAAAGTGCATAGTCATGCTGTTTAGGTTATCATGACTCCTGATACTAAATAAAGTTGTGTAAAAATGCCGAGACAACGCTATTGAATGCCACGCATTGCAAAAACCAGGGTTAAAATGTGAAACCAACTCCAGAAGGTACCTGGGACCAATTGCACGAAATAGTCTTAGCTATCCTCTTCAAGTTCATGTACCACCCTCTTAACATAGTCGTATTGACGCTAATGTCGACGTAACGAGAGTTGCATAAGAAGTCAATACTTCTTAGCAAGAAGAGGATAGCTAAGACCATTTCGAGCAATCGGCCCCTGTTTCATAAAGCTGTTCGTATACATGGTATTGGTAGCCAAAACTCTACGCAAGACTAGGAAACATATCCTGCACGCAATGAGAACCCCTAAGGTATGGCTGAATTAGCACCCGAGAAAGGGTCACCAGTCTCGTTTACATTTGTGCGTACCTCTATGAATATCTTTATTAATCATTTTTCAGGAAAGCGATTGAAAAAAAAGTGTTGAATGAAACTATTTTCTATGTTTTGTTGTTGATTAAAATAATGTCCCTATATTTTAATCCTTGCTTTTTTGTTTGATTTATAGCAACTACATATATAACCACATAATTATATCTATATTTAGTATCTCGGTACTAGTAAGCAGACAGGTTAATTCTCTTCCTGACATTTTAGTCGTTCTTGTCTTTCTTTCAACCATTGAATTAAGGCGTACTTCGCGTTCAGATTTGTTATTTCTTATTCTTGGCGACATTTTTTTTTCACACGTGCTCCAAACAATTTCCGTCTCGTGGCAAATCCCCAAGGAGGTTGTCTGTCTCGCAAATTAAAGAAGCCTTGACTTGAGGCTAGGTAATAAGTTCACTTTCATTGCTGACCCATTACCGTTTGACCAGTTGAACAAAAAATGTCAAAATGTGGTTTTACGGCTTTGCATTTTCAAAAATGATATCCGTTTTTTGCCCCCAAATATAATTGAAGTTCATGCGGTGTATGACAGTTCATCCGTTATTCAAGGATATGAAGTTATCTTCCTGAGTGTCAGAGGTATCAGTTAGAAGCATCAGACAAAAAAATTAATAAAGAAAGGGGCTGAAGAGATGACAATGTTAACTGGTTAAGGATAAAAATGATTTATGTGCTAAATTTGGACATGTACGGAGAGCGGCGAAAGTATTCCTATTACGTCATTATATGCCAGCATACTATCCAAATGAAAAAAATTGTGGTCATAAATTTTCCACAAAGTTGTTCTCTTTAGATCATTGTTGTCATTCTAACGTGAAATTTTAGATTTTTGATAGTAATACTGTCTAATCTATTTTGAATACTGCATGATTTAGTCACAAGCTAATTGGCTGATTTTTGGTCTAAAAATTAAAACTCTTTTTTTTTTAAAGATTTTCTTTTGTTTGGTATGCACGACATTCAGACGTTATCGACGTTATACAATGCCCAGTAAATAGCATCCGTCTTGCTAGGCGTTCTCATCAAAATAAATCCAAGAAGTTGGCGGAGTACACCTAGTCTGCATATGCCGACTCAACCAAGACAAGACAAGACTCTGTGGACAGCAGGATTAGAACATTCTGACAACGTAAATAACTTCATTTAAACCTCCACAACAGCATCATGAACACAAAAGAACATACATGACATAGCTATCTGTTGTGAGACGCCTGTTTGACATTTCTCCGCACAATAAAGAGGGGATGAAAAATCCTTTTGTGTATCTTTCTAATGTGAGTACTTGAATGAAGTAGTTTACTTTGTCCAAGGTCATTTGTCCCGTCTGCTCATAGTGGCATCCATTATGACATTGAGGCCCAAAGGGCGCCACGAAACCTCGCACATCCTTGGGCACCAAACTTAGGCGCCAAATTCCAGTTTGAACTATGTCAAAGTTACGTGAATTGTCGTAATATCATTCAGACCAACAAGGGTCGTGGGGATATTATATCCTGTACATAGTACCTCTTTAAGACGCTCTCATTTATTATTGTCATAATTTACCGACATCTAACTAATTACCTGCTAATTATTGACGTATTCTATTTATTTTTTCTAGGAATTCCCCCTTTCTCTTATTTTTCTTCTGGTGAATCATTGGTATTCTACGCACATTTTCTTTTATGAAAGGTCTATAAGATAATGAATGTATGACTTAGATTTTAAGCCCCGGTCACATAGGGCCCTGGAAGCAACACGATTTTCAACATAACTCTTTGTTCGGAGGCAGTTAACTGCATGTGAATTAACAAAGAGTCGTGTTGAGTCATGTTGCTTCCGGGGCCCTATGTGACCGGGGCATAAGAATGAAATAAAAACAAGAATAATTGCACAATGACAGCATTTTTTCGGGCAAGGGTGAAAAAAAAAACCACATCCAATCAAAACAAGCCCACAAATGTACCATTTATGGAACCATCCACTCGTTTCAAAAGTAACTTTAATTTCAAATCTGAGGAGCCCTCTCTTAGTTCGTCGTTTTTGACTGACTACGAGATCAGCACAACCCATTTGCAAGGTGCCAGAATGTTTAACAAAAGCTGTCAGACTTCTAAAAGCTCATGGTCGCCACGACACCTGAAAGTTTCATAATTAGCGGTCACTTAATTGATAATAAAGACGTTCTTCTTCATTATCTTTTAATTGCCATAATTCCTTATCGCTGGGACACTCTTAATCGTTCTTTAGATTGAATTAGCGCGTTAGGTTTACTCTATGCTGCAGTCACACATTTCTGCTCAGTGCAAAACTTTGCCTAATATGCGTTTATTAAATTTAATTGATGTATTTCAAAAGAAGAAAAACACGATATTCCCTTTCGCGCAGGACGCTCGTTTGACTGACGCCAACATATGTGTGTCGAGCACAAGCCAAATATTTTCATGTTCAGTCGAATGTCTTATTTGCACATGGAAATAAATTCAATTAAAAATGGGCATCCGTTTGATATAAAAGCTAAATCACACATTTGCATCCATAGCTATCTTCTACCCAGCATTCATCTGAAAGATGCAAAGTGGACGCATAAAGTAGAAGGGAAGGAGTGCGCTTGAGAGACGTTGAAGGCAATTGGTTGTTGTTTGAGACGTTCATAAGCTTTAGCGTTAGCGAAGCGTCTTCCCCTCCGTATCTTTGCTCTTGCTGCGCGTCTTTAGAGTATAACACTGGGCAGAATTTTGCCGTTATACGAGCAATTCTACATGGGCTGTAACGGAATTACATGCCATTTAGAGCTAAAATTTTGTCTGTTATATGTCAGTGACAGACTCTCGGAGATGTAGCGTAAAGTAAGCATCGGTATAGGCATATATACGAAGGATTGTCCTTATGGAAGCCTCGAAGGTATATGTAGAATGTCCGCGTGGCGGAATTGAATCAGAGAAATTGCCCGTTTGGTCATCAAATAGTCTTTACAATTTGAAAATTATATCTAGCAAATTTCTGAAGAGAGATTTTCAACTATACTTCACAGATTCGAAGCAAATTGCCCACAACAGTCTCAGAGAAAAATTAGAAGCGTTTTAAAAATATTTCCGGATTTTTTCCCATGAGGAATTGCCCACAAACGCAAAAGTGTGACGGACCGGTTAATGCAGAGGTGTGACCGCGCCTCTCAGAGCTACTTGGTTTACCCTTAATCGTTCCAATCTCCTCGGGCCAAATTCTATATGATAGTAATCATCGAGATCCAATGTCAAAGAGATTTAATGGGATTTTCCGAGGTGTTGCTTGAAGAACGCGAAGATAAAACAACTGACTTTCATTGTACACGTTAACACTGACAACTCAAGGACTGGTTATAAAGCGCGTTCAGACGATCACAATATAATAGACATTGTACACTGAAAACACACAGTGTTTACTTGATGTAGTTATGTTAGTGATAATAATTATAACAATGATACTAATAATGATAATAATAATAGTAGTAGTAATAATAATAATAATAATGATAATAGTAATAATATAGATCATTTCTATAGCGATAAAAACAAAGAGTATCTGACCATAGCGCTTTAATAAGATCTAACAGAACAAAACAAAATTAAAACAATTAGATTACAGAGGTAAAGGGTAAGTCCTAAGATGTTTTTGGAAACTGGTTTAAAATAGTCAATTTTATGATTTTATTCTAAATTGGCCAATTCCTATCCGACTTCAAACTCAAATGTATTTAATTCGACATATTCTTGCCAAATGCAATATGAGACATTGCTATCATTTTCATACCCAAACATCAGTTACGAACTGCAAATTTATCCTGACACAACTGTATACACGAATCCCAGGGATAATCTGCTACTTCCATTGGCGTACTTCTCACTTTATTTGGCTGCCCCCCTCCCAACTTGAAGATAAAAAGGAAAATTGAATTATGGAATCTCCAGAGTGTGGACGAGTATCTTACTAAACTGATTGGTCTCGTCAAAATTTACCTGATGTCAATAACATTGCTTAAGAAAACATTATTTTAAGCGTTGGTTGGTGTTATGGCTGACTGACTTATAGCGAACGTCTTCAACGTCGGTCAAGCGTCTTCGCTCTGTCATGTCTGTATTCCACGGAACGTTTTCGTAGTGTTTTTTTTTTGTTTGTTATATTTATTTTTGGTTCTTTTTGCTTTTTTGTCAGGAGTCGTCGGGGGAGAGGGGGGCGTCCTGTGATTCCAATAACCTAGATACGATCATGGAATTGACAACTTTTGCCAACACCCAAACCTCCATTATTTATTTTCCGATTGTTTATACTGTATCGATTTGTATTCTGTTGGAAATGAAATACAACAGAATGGATCACTTCAATTGAATGAATCAGAATTTGTGAATCGAGCGAGAACTATAATGGATTACATTGTTGGCCATGGTGACGTCTCAGAAGATATACGAACAAGAATCCAATGGAACAAATCACTTGGTGATTTTAAGCCTCACACGCAGCAGTGTCTGTATTTATTTTCCTAGATATGACACTGATCTGACAAATCCAGAACATCTTAATATAACTTCTCTGACAATTCAATGTGCCTCACGTGTAGGTAAATCTAAGACAATATTACTTTCCTTCTATGGTCGCTACATGTCTGGCTTTAAACGAGTCCAGTTGAGGACTCTGTGTTTTGATAGCACTCATTTATGCACGTGCTCTTGCCCCGAACACACAGGGATCACGCAAACACAGATTCTAAAGTACAGTATACCCCTCGGATAGAGGAGCGATCAGATGGGTATGTCCGAATCTGTGGATTTAGTGTCGTGTGTAGTCAGGGAAAGAGAACACACAAAAATAGTTGCTATTAGAACACAGAGTCCTCAACTGGACAATCTGGAGGCGTCATGGTGTGGTGGTTCTGACTCTCGCCTTTCAACCAGAGGGTCGTAGGTTCGAATCTCTCACCCATGGCATCAATTTCCTTCAGCAAGGAATTCATCCGCACTGTGCTGCACTCAACCGAGGTGAGATGAGTGGGTACCGGCAGGAATGTGTTCCTTTAAATGCAAAAGCGCCTACTTGACAGCTATGCTATGGCCGGGTAATAATATTAGATAATTTGTCTCTGAATCGGTGGCTACAGAAATGGCGCGTTTAAATGTTATTAAGTTCATTGCCAAACATGACCGAGATTTGTGTGCTTTTGTGCAAGCCTCGTATGGTCTTGATATTTGACATGCGATTCTCAACCATGTAGAGGATACAGGGTTACGGTAAGAATCCCATGACGCTGATTTCCTTCTGCAAGAAATTTATCCACAATGTGCTGCACTCGACCTATGTGGGATCAATGTTAAAACGTGTATTGAATCTCCATACAGAGCAAATATTATAATAGTTATTTTTGTCATCATTATCATAATTACTATCATTATCTTTGTTATGTTTTCTTTGGACAGGGTAGCCTCTTCCCCGTATAGTTTTCACACAAACACACGCACTCACACACATATCCTTCTCTCTCTCTCTCTCTCTCTCTCTCTCTCCCCCTCTCTCCCCCTCTCTCTTCCTCGCCACCTCTCACCCCTCTCTCGATCTGTCTGTTTGTCTGTCTGTCTTTCCTTTATCATTGGGATCTATATCAGTCCCTGGGTAATGACTAGTTAAGTCTGATTAAACCGATGTCTGATGATGAGGAGGATGATAACGATACGTGCAAACAAATAGTCTGGGACTACATTCAGATGAGATTTAATTGGTCTCTCAAGTTCATGACCAAGGGAGTTCATGTTTTGAACATTTTCCCTTCCGCCATGTGATGCATGATTAATTTACGTATCCTTCAATTGAAAGGTCATGGGATTCACAAAGATAATAACAGGATTTATTTTGAAGTAAAAATGATGATTACATGTCATGCTCATTGCTGGTGGATTAGACACAAATCATGAAAAACATTCAATTAGAACATAATGGCCCGTATTCCGATAGCGAGGTTTAACTTAACCCGCGGGACTAAGCCATTGTTATTTAGACCTGGGCTATTCAAAAGTTAAACCAAGAGTCTAAATGACAATGACTTAGACCTGGGTTAAGTTAAACCTCACTATCGGAATACGGGCCAATGACTCTTGTAATGTTTCTCAGGTTTGCAAGACCGGGTAAAATAGAGCATTACATTTACACAGGGCCCACTGGGAGAACGAACGTTTAGTAGGGGCTTTATATTTTCATTATGAAAGTAAACTTGCTGAAGTGAGGTACACTGATAGCTCTGCAGAATGTAAGTATTGGCAGGGCAGTCAGACTATGCCTCATCTTCTCAGCTGCAATTACAACTTTTTATACCGAGAGGGAACCTCGCAGTGGTGAATGACGTGACACTTGCATGCGCTAGATATAGGGAAATGGTTGCGTGATGACACAATATGATGATGACGAGCAGAGGCAAAATATCACATTTACATTTAATTCCAGTGCTGTGTAATCGTTCATACGACAATCGCACCATAAGACCGATCCTGCCATTGTATTCATGCCTGTCTTATTCCGTTTGAAATCGGATGTTTGAAGTTTACGTTTCTCAATCTCAATTGTAGAAATTCTTTGATTAAACAAAAAATTGATATATAACTAAACGTTCAAATTTAAGATACTACACATAACAGTTTGGCAGCAGGGTGGGATCAACCTGGGACTGTGACTACCCCATTACCCGTTCGTTTTCGACTGAAAAGATGTCTGCCGTGCACAGTGGCAAACTTTTGTTTCCTAGCGTATTTCTTTTTCTGCATTCTGTCCTCGATACTCATTATCTGTTTCGAAACATAAAACAAATGTCTTCATTCTGGCACTTACTTACAAAACCTACCGACAACCTCGGAGTAAATTCTCAAACATTCCCATAATAATCTGATATTATACCCACAATCATCACCATCAGCTCTTGAGTGATCTGTCACACATTTGCGTTCATAACCATCGTATGCCCAACATTAATTTTGTGTGTTTAGTCCAACGCAAACCTTACGACCGACTCCGATCTCAGAACAAAGTGTAATTATATCTCTCAAAAGTATTTGAAGGCATAGAAAATATTTAATTGAGATTCTGAATACTCGGATCATAGAATTAAACTCGAGAAAATTGTAAAAGACAGGCTGTCCCATTGGCAGGATTGGAAAGACAATCAAATCTGCTCCGAGTCATAAAGAAAGTCGGAAGAGTCAAAGCAGTCTTAAAGGGTATACACTCAGACATGCAATTGCTATCATTAAATGGAGGAAAGTAAGATGAACAAACTGTGAAAATTTGAGCAAAATCGGATAATCCATTCAAAAGTTATACATTTTCAAAGTTTTAATTTACACCCCTCATGGGCTACTTAAATTGGCAAACGTACAGACACAAAAATGGCTGCCAACATGGAGAACTCTCCATTCACTTTGTACACAAAATTTCACATTTTCCTCTTTTTCCAGAAAAGTAGACAGAATTTTTTTTTCGGTTAAACATATCATAGGCACATCAATTCTGCAAGCATTCCAGAAAGAGCGGTGGTGATTCCCACTTTGAAATATGATATTGATCCATTTTCAATAAATTTATATACAAAGTGAATGAGGAGTTCTCCATGTGTGATATCACAGATTATGCTAATTGGCTATACGTTGCCAATTCAAGGATGTCCAGCACAGGTGGAAATGATAATTTTGAAAATTCATAACTTTTGAACGGATTATCCGATTTTGCTCAAATTTTCACAGTTTATTCATCTGATTTTTCTTCATTTACTGACCATACATTATTGTCTTGGTGTAATTCCCCTATAAGATTGTTTTCGGTTTGAAACTGATTTGTGAGTTATATCCGGTATTTATCTGAATAACGCATTAAAATAATAGGTTTAGTATTCGTTTAAGTGTTCAGAGCAAGAATCGGGTAAAGTTTATTAGTCAAAATGTCTATATGAAATGGTACTACGATATATTTCCCAAATCGGATCGTAAATCGGTAGTAAGGAGTGCGGTCGGCTAAATAATAATAATAATAATACACGACTTTTATATAGCACTTATTAACTCTTCATTAGCATTCTCTAAGCGCTATACAATTGCAGCATTATTACCCTGGCTTTAGCAGTGCAGCTATCAGGCGCATCAGCTTTTCAAGGAATAAATTCCTACCAGGTACCCATTCACCTCACCTGGGTTGAGTGTAGCACAATGACGACGCTCAAATGAGGTTGAATACGTTCGGCTTGCGCTCAAAGCACGTACATAATTTAAACGTGCGTCCTGTGCATAGGAACCGTCAAATAAATTTAATAAACGCGAAAGTGTGACAGCACCTTAACCATAGCCTTCATTTGCTTCTGTCCTGTGGCAGTTTGACGTCGTTTAATAGATATCAGCCACCAACATAATCTGTGATGCCGGTCGAACTTGAAGGAATAATTGACAGCAATTAAGTTTTGACAACTCACAGACAGCTCTAATGCCCTTCATTTGACATTTTTTCTGTTCTTATCAGGAACTTTCTTAACATCTTGTGCTCATCTCAAATTTGGAGCATTTCTTCTTTTTTTTTTTTTTTACTGAGAAAAGTGTCTGCGATGAAGTCCGTCCTAGAATGATTACCGCGATTGCGATTGAAAGATGGTTCTGCGTGCTTCTTGTACTTCGAAGCTCTAACCCTTTGACTACTGGAACCGGGAATCACTACACAAAGTGTATGGGTATTACATAATTCAGTAGTCATTGGTAATATCCGCGCTGAAATAGACCCGACCGATAAGTTCAATGGAAAAAGGAAGGAAACATTAAAATCGTTACCATGGCAACATTATGATACTTCCAACTCTTTTCATCCTACACTCAAATGTATACAGCCTGACCACAATGTCATGGTTTTATGCATTATCTTCTGGCGGGAAGCAATTAAGGTGTTCAGCGGAACTTATGCTTCCTCAATGCTTTCATACAATAACATTTTGATTTTTCTAGAATTAAAAATGTTAACCACATTTTTATCCGAGTAATATGATCAAGTGCTCGGGAGCTTGTAAAGATCTCACTCCTGAAAATAATATATCGTAGGCTTACATGGTAAATACATATATGACAAAAATAATCGTGTAAATTCAGAGCTAGTAGTAAAAACTCCATATGTTTCTTAATTGAATATCGATCAATCATTTTACCAAATCTCAGAGAATATGGAAGTACAAACTTCGGTTTGATCTCTCGTAAAATACAAAATAAAAGGAAAAAAAAAGATTAAAATAGATGCTTCGTTCACTGCGTTCATTTCGTTTACTCTTCTATTGATAGCGCAATGATAGCAACTATCACATGTTCTTAGGCTATCGCCGTCACCTTCTTTGGAAGTGAAGACATTTTGGGTTAATTTTACATTGTTTAAATCATCTTAAAAAGTCTTAAATTCTCCCATGTTTTAAATAGGAAATACCATTTGCTAATCTATTCACACATTTGTTATCTTTGCAACTTACTTTTTCCTCCTTTGACGTTTTCAAGGTAATGCCATACTCCATTTTGAAACATTCCCTCAATTTGTCTTTCATGAGTAGGTTGTAGTTGCGTGTCATCCTCTTCCAGATCGAAACGTCCCTTTCCATCCTATTTTGGTCATTACAATTTGCCTAGGCGAATTTAAGGAGGCTATGGACACGCAACCCCATTTGCTCCTTTCAGATCAAGCCCCTCCCTCTTTTTACGGGAAGACGTTAGAAAACAATACTTGTCAGGCCATCGGCAGGCCCTGGATTTCTATTATGAATTTGAAGTGAAGATTTGTTTTTCTCCTTCTTCACATTGTTGCTTATCAGGCAGTTCCCCGTGTGGCCAATTTTTGATCCGCTACTCTTGATACCCTTTTTTTGTGGGGGGGGGGGGGGGGGGG
>BQKZ01001431.1:31385-43733 GCA_036244855.1 Temnopleurus reevesii
CCGCCCCTTCGCCCCCCCCCCCTCCCCCGCGAAGAAAAATTGTTTGGCCCAACGTGATTTTTTTTTGATAACTTTTTTGCTTTCTATTAAAATTGAAAAATCAGAGAAATTCAACAAATAACCTGTGAAATGTAACCTGAACAAAAATACTGTCAAATGTCCTCTCACTTTTTTTCATCCTCTCCTAAGTCTAATTATCCTCATGAACCTTTTGTATAAATTGAGTTTAAAAAAAAATCATTATTAAATGGACTATTCTGACAGACCGCTGCATGTTTTGTTCAATCGGAGGGCATCGAAATTATTTTTTGTCTTATCCCTATCATATCTCCTCCCCACTCTCTCTCTCTCTCTCTCTCTCTCTCTCTCTCTCTCTCTCTCTCTCTCTTTCCCTCACCTCACTCTCTCCCCCTCTCTCTTCCTGTTCCCTCCCTCATTGCCTTCCTCCGTTTCTCTCACTCTTCCACTCATATCGCAAGAATGACATCATATGTCCCCACTGAGTCCAACATGAATTAACCACGCCAGTTTCCGATCAGACACAGTCATAAGTCTCATTTTTTTTTACACCCAAGACCCATCAAGCCCCCTGATGACATGTTCATGTTACTAGGGCGGGGCATAGCGATAATTTGAAATGGGGTTCAGACGCTTAAAACGTCCACGGCCAAATTTATTGTCCATTTTTTGTGGAGGTGCCGTGGTGCAGCGGTTCTGACTCTCAACTTTCAACCAGAGGGTCGTATAGGTTCGAATCCCATTCGTGGCTTTAATCTCCTTCGGCAAGAAATCCACATTGTATTGTACTCAACCTGGATGAGATGAATGGGTACCTGGTAGGAATTTATTACTTGAAAAAAAGCTTATGCGCCTAACAGCTCCACTGCTAACGCCAGGGTAATAATGCTGCAATTACATGAATAGAGCGCTTATTGACTTCTTATGAAGAGGTGATAAGCTCTACGGTATATAAATGCAGTTCCTCATTCACTTTCTTCTTCTTCTTCTTCTTCTTCTTCTTCTTCTTCTTCTTCTTCTTCTTCTTCTTCTTCTTCTCCTTCTTCTTCTTCTTCTTCTTATTATAATTTTGATACATTTTCAGGTTTCAATATTTTATTCTAAAACAAATTTCGTAAAACGCTTCAAATTATCCAAAGTGAATGTTGGTCTTCGACCCCCCCCTCCCCCATTCCATCTGGGCTCCTTGTAAAGGTATGAAAGAAATAGTTCTCCTTGCAGACTTGTGGAAAGTATGAACCTAACATGATTTGGAATAGAAGGTGGTCCATTGTTCTGCAACGAATTTGGGCAGTAACGTTCTCACATATCCAGAAGTAGTAATAGTAATCATGGTAATATGCAGGAAAGTGGTCTAAAACCGATTTAGAACTCATGGTTAAAATCTTTAAATCTATAGTACCTATATGAGAATGGATATCATCCCCAAATGTTTTATGTCATCAAACATTACAGCGAAAATGTAACTTTTAAGAGTCAAAAGAGTCTCTTTTAAAAGTCATTAAAATTAGACATTTAAAAAGAAGGTTAATTCGAAAACACCTCCTGTTACTTTACAAAAGGAATTTACCTTCCTGTTGCGTTTTAACTATGAAAAGTAGCGTTTAAGCACACCTCCCTCGTGTAAAATTATGCAAAATTAGGAAAGTTTCGCTTATTCAAAAAGAATAATAACTTTCCGTGTGAGGGTGAAAATATTAGGAAATTGTCACAGCATGACCTCTCTCCAAGGAAATGGTGACATTGTCAATATTGTCATAATCGCTGACACATCCATCATACGTATAATAATTTTGAAATAGAATATGAAAATAAAATACATGTGCCCATGCATTGTGTTTGGTGTTAGCAGCTTTAACGATTTAGCCTGTCAAGTTCCATTCACCATGCACTATTTTATCCCACCTGCTTATGATAAAGGCTGACAAGTCACAACCTGATGACTAAATATGCCCAATGACGTCATGCCATAATATGAATGCAATACCAGGCAGTGTGAATGATATTAATTGACATTTCGTGGAAATATTTTGTTGGAATATTTACAGAAAAGAACAAATATATGACGACTACAGTGGTGTAATATGAAATGAAATAGTTTTGGATTTTACCAACCATCCAATGATTAATTTAACAAAAGAGTTATTTCAACCAAACGACAATGGGAATAAGCTCCTCAAATCTTCCTTTATTTCGTCATTTTCTCTGTTGAACACTTCTAAAATTAGTCAAAACAAGAACCGTTATACGTTTTACACAGTTGCGGGTTCAGTAGTGTTATATTGGTAAGAGGTTCCGACATAAATATTGGAATCTTATTACACTATTTACGACCCTGACGACCAATATCAATATAAGTTTCGCGTTCTATATTTGTATTATCGCCGTTCATGGGATAGCTCGTGAAATGTGCATGAGACGAACGAAATATCATTGTGCTATATTTGTTTTGGAAAAAGATTCTTAAAAAACGAGAAAATGTCAAATGTACAAATAAAATAGAATTAAAACCAGGTAGATTGTTTAGTTGTTATGACGGTTACATACCTCATAAATCTAGCATAAAAGCTTTCGTGACATTTATTTTGGCACTAAAACAAATTTCACTTTCATCTGAAGCGACTAGAAAACAAATATTTGGTCATGTTTCGAAACATAAGCTCGATAAATCGCCTTTCTGCCCACAAACCAAATGTTGGGCAATTCCACTTTCATTCTAGAAAAGTGTCATGTCCGTTGCGCCCCCCCCTCAAATTTCATAGAAATTGAATACTTATGTGACAAACATATTAAATTTTATGACAAAGGCGTTGAATTGCCGTGTTTCAAGCATTTATAACAAAATAATGATAATAATAATGATAATAATAATGTCTTATTTACCCAGGGTAGCCACATTCATCTGTAAGTTAGCTGCTCTTCCAGCGGGCCCTGCATAACAAATAATAATAAAATACTCAGTCATACATGTGCAAGCTTATGTCACATTTGCTTTTGTTTGGATGTATTTTCCGTAAAGAAAAACAAATCAAGATAAACAAGTCAATATTCATGAAAACAAAACTGAAACTAAGTGCATGGGAAATTGAAATCATGAAAATATGAATGGAACACTCTGATCAGAGCGATTGGTGAAACGAATCTTTTCTTCATAATAATTATAATATTGCGAATTTATATAGCGCCTTTTCGGTCACTTTTGACTGGTCAAAGCGCTTCCGATATTATTACCCGGTCACTGGATGGCAATTCAAGCCTTAGCATCTAGGCAGCCAAATAGGCGCTCACATCATATCGGATAATGTGCTGCTGTCTCCTACCGGTCCCCAAGCACACCTTGGTAGAGTGCAGCTTTGTGGATAAATCTCTTGCTGAAGGAGATTAACGCCATGGGTGGGATTCAAACCTACGACCCTCTGGTTGAATGGCGAGAGTCATGGCCACTACACCACGGCGCCTCCACATTCTTCCTGGAGGTTTGTTTTTATACTGCCTTGTGGTGTTTGTTTTTCTATCATAAAAATATGTTATTATTTTGCATCTATTTGGGGATCATTTCATTAAGTGTTGACAATGTGTTAGTATATTTGAGATCTATTTTAGTAGATCATATCGTGTTTATTGTTTAACTCCGTAGAAGGGGTCATATTTTCATCTTCCTCGCTACTTGAATGCATGAACTTGTATTTTCTTATAAGAATACCAGTATATCTACTATGTTGCCAAGGTCAATGGTGTATTGCCCTTTGTTAACATGATCTATGTCCAATTGACCCCCTTCTGGACCGTAAAGGGAAACCAACACTTTGATTCTTCTCAAAATATATATAGAATCGAAAAAGGAATGCTGTCCTCTCGCAGAATTTTGAATTTTCAGAAAAAAGGGGAGAAAATGAGAATCTTTGTGTACTGAGTAAATGACGAGTTGTCCGACATGACGTCACTAGATTCCGTCAATGTTGCCGATCCCTATCAGTGGCAGGGATTGATCGTCATATCTCGGTGACTTTAAACATCCATAACTTTTGAACTGGTCGTCTGATTTTACTCAAATTTTCAGTTTGTTCATCTGATTTATCTTCATTCAATGAGAGCACGATAATTCCAGGGGCTGGGTCCTTTTTAATACTTGACAAAGTCATGCTACCAAAATTTACATTATTTTGGAACAAAATTCTATTGTGCGTTACAGCTTGATATTTTGGGCATGTTAAGTAACCCCACCATCCCACAGTCAACGTGAATCAGTTTTGAAACGCACCATTAGGCGGAGATATAAGCAAATCTATTTTTGTTTCAAAGTAAAGGAACTCCAACACAATTAACTTTATAAAATAGTTTAGCAAATTAATGATCAGCCACAAGACTTTTTCTCTGCATTTTTTCATGCTAATTATAATAATAATTAAATAATCCATATAGCGCATGCAGTCACAATATATTGATTTACTCTAATGCGCAGTGATGTTAGGGCATTGTTACTATAATAATGCGTATTATTGAAAACTTTTAAGAAACAATTTAATTTTCAACAAGCTTTTAAAAGCAACAACTGACGAAGATGATGTAATATCTATTGAGAATTTGTACCAGAGTTTTGGAGCAGCACAACTGAAGGTGCAGTCACCAAGATATATAAAGGAAGCAATCGCCCATCAAAATATAGTAAAACAGGGAGTGACGTCTTCATTCGAGCGTTTTTTATTGTTTTGTTTCTTCCGATCAGATTCAGGACACAGACAAGACAATGACATGAGTCAATCATAATCTAAACAAATATCGAAGGGAAATTCTAAAACTTCTTTGGGACCTAATCTAGACTTTCACTATTCAAAGGGGAATTAAAACCCCAGACATTAGTGTGCTGTCAGTGGCTGGCGAAAAATAAATACAATAATCCAACTTTTTGAATTTGAGCAAAATGAGATGATCCAATTCAAAATTTATCAATTTTCAATTTTTTTTATTTACACCCTCAATAGCTCCTTAAATTGGCAACATGCAGGCAGAAAATGGCTGCCAACATGGAGAACTCTCCATTCACTTCGTACACAAAATTTCACAGTAATTTTCTCTTTTTCAGGAAAGGTATATAGACAAATTGTGTTTTTTTTTTGGGTAATATATGGTATACCTTTATCAATTCTGCAAACATTTAATAAATAATGGTAGTGATTTCTCATTTGAAATATTGAATTGATCCATTTGTAAAAAAAATCATGTACAAAGTGAATGAGGACTTCTCTATGTATGACATATATCATATATTACGCCAAAGTTGCCCATTCAAGGAATCCGATGGCTATCACAGGTGGAACTGAAAACTTTAAAAAATTAATAACTTTTGAACCGATTATCCGATTTTGCTCAAATATTCACACAGTTTGATCATCACATTCTTCTTCGTTCACTAACAGCACATTTATGTTTTGGGTGAAGTTCCTCTTTAAGTAAATTATACACTCCTAAATGGAAATTCTATACGATGAATATTGTTTTCATCGGAATCAGAACAATTAGTAAGCCCCTCCCCAAAGGTAAGGTGGACAATTAATCTACAAGAATATCAAGACAAATTGGCAACTTTCAAGACTTTGTTTGCTATTTCATAATGGTTGCACCTCTGACTTAACCCGAGTTTAGGTTTTTACAGTAACCTATTTTCATATGTACACCTTTAGAAAATATTAATGCCATGAACTCATGATGTTGTGTTTAAAAATGTAGTATAATTATAACCGAATGATCTTTTATAAGTATGAAATCATGAAGTAATTTCAATTATTTTTTGCAGAAAACTATCAAGTCAGTATCAATGAAAACATCTAAAGCAATCCATCTTACAAAGTATACTGGCTGAGGTTTTCAGGAAAATATTTCTGGACGAAAATAAAACTCTCGTTAATATCAATATACATAAATTGAATGATTGGAAGTGAAACCAAGACGTCACTAAATTTGCCAATTTGTCGATTAATTCTATTGTTTTCAAAAAACTTTCTTGTAATTCAAATGTCGTAACTTTCTTTTTATGTTTGTTCGTTTTTTGGTCTGATTTTTTATGTTACTGTTAAAAGAAATATATCGTCTGGTTTTCCTTTTGCATCAGTTGCGCAACAAATTCGCAACCTATTTTTTTTTCTCTCGCAAGAATCGATTCTTTCTACAGGCATGGAAGGTAGACAGCATAGTTTGCTCCAACTTTCAGGCACCATGTCTAGCCTTCTTTCCATACTTCCTCAATTAAAGTCACACATTACAGTCCAGAGTAGTCGTACGGGAGTAGGGAAATCTTGTCTGAGATAAAACCGTGGCATGCATGCATCATATCCTTTAGATGGTTAATAGAATAATACTTTGTCACAAATTAGGCTATTAACTACTTTGGTTGCAGAATATCACGGTCGAGCAGAATTAATGTACAACTTGTATGTAACATATAAATTATGTTTTATAATTATCATGATGGAAACTTCAGATACAAAAAGGAGATATGCTTTTAGAGTTGGAAGGACTTGAATTTGCCAAGCCAAATAAATACTGACATACAGTATCTCTGTTTCAGATGTTTTATAGGAGAGATCATAATTATCAATGAATGTTACCTTTCTCTGTACTTATTGAATCATCATGATAAAAGCTACTATTTCGGGCATTTGATTTCGAAAATAATACATAGGATGCGTACGTGATTTTGACAAAATACAATGATCGAATTGTTAAATTTGTTAAATATTGTTAAAACAATATGAAATTGGCCGGGAGTCAAAAGAAGAAATGTTCTCCGGATTGAAAGGAACTAAATTTGTCATGCCAACGACATGATGCCTACTCTCGAACATGATATGCAGTCAATCTCAAACTCGAAAGTAGTCCAGTTGACGACTCTGTAATCTGATAGCACCCACCTCTGCATATTCTCTTACACTACACACAGGAACTGCATCAACCACATAGTCCTTACATAATACTCTGAACATGCATACCACTCTGATCGTGAGCCACGTATACGATCAGTGTATGAACATATGCAGAGGATGGTGCTATCAGATCACAGAGTCTTCAACTGGACTAATTCGAAAGGAAACTCAGCACGACTTTCTGGCTGTAGTTGTTTGTTGTAAGGGTGTTTTCGAAGTTTCTAGATGATGAAAGTTGATTTGGATTGGTGAGATCTCATCTCGGAAGTAGTTCAATTTTGAGAGCGGATTTAACGCTACATCCGTAGGTAGGTAAAAGACAACTTTTGAACTAGTCTCTTGGTACCACGACACCCCCTCTATAAATGCTCACATATTTCTTCCCTCTCTGCTGTTCACGTTGAATTTACCAGTATGCTAGCTACTTCTTAACGCATTGTCTTGCTATTCTTTCATTTTCTCGTTTTACTCTTTCGTTTTCTCTTTCATCTTATCTTGCTTGAGCGCTCACTTTCCTAGTTGTGTCAAACTTAGTTTCACTGTAAAACTTAAACTGTTTGCCTCATGTGTTTTATCCGATGTTAATGTTTAGGACTCCTTCCAAGACAGCAATGGCTCGTGTTTTCATCCCGAACTCTTCCCGAGCTTCTCGCAATTATTCTTAACTTCATTCTCTCCTCTAATACCACAAAGCCCGGACGTGTGTCAGGAGGCTGAGGATCCCCTCGCTCATCACGGATTATCATCAATTAACCACCAATTAACTGATTAAACATAACATTTTCTCAATCATCAGCCTAATGCTGATTAGTTTCAACGAGTGCAATTACTGTCTGACTAATGTCTACCAAGTTGATAAGCTTGTTAAGGATGATGATATCATTATTAGAAGGAAAATATGTGCCCATGATTTGGGGAAAACTATGCAAGAAAATGAGAAAAACAACAACAATTTAGATTAATTTTCAAGCTCAGTGACAGCTTTTCCATCTATTGATGTTAAACTTGATAACCAAACCGTTAAGAAAATCATGTCTACAATTAAATGGTACATTTAAACCGAATTTCCCCGGTTGTCAAAGGTAGTCATATCATGTGTTATTCGAAGTATTAATTACAGTTTAATATTCAATCAAGCAAAATAAAATGTAGGTATTGTGTTTTGGGAAACAAATCAACAATCTTTGGAATTCAAATTTTTACAAGACAGCAAACATATACTTTGCCAATCCCCCAGGATCCCCTGTACCATCATGACCATGTACAACTCCTCTCTTGCTATCTACGAAAGCCACGGTACATTTAAAACAGCAAAACGTGAAGCTATAGTGATCACGTGATGATTGAAATGAACCAATCAGCACTCAATTAGAAGGCGCTTCACCTGTTAGTTCGCAATGTCCATACTTCCCACGTTTGAATCACCTCATTTAGGTTAAATATTATGACACGTGTGTCCGACTTTTCCGAAACGAGCAAGACTGGAGAAAAAAATGTGTGGTTGTTGGCGTTTGGTTTTTGTTAAAACGACAACACAGCACGAGCTGCATGCAAATGATATGTGAAAATTCAGCATAATAATAGTGATAATAATACATGGATCTCACATTGCGCAAGGCGTTCAGAGCAAGAGCCAAGAGTCAAATGCCAAGATAAGCTAATAAAAAACGTTGAACAAAAATAATAATTGATGATAATAATGAATGAATAAAACAAAATCTCAGAAGGTGGTAAAGAATATTTCCATTTGACTTCAAATATCTTTCTTTGAAAGGGGGGGGGGGTACTTTTCAAATGATAGAGTGCATTTAGTCCTATACCCACTTATTTAGAAAGAGAATAAATTGAGAACTTGTCTAATTATTAACTTTTAATTTTTAAACTAAATTTGTGATAAAAAGGTCATCCTCCTGTTCTGGTTGAGTTGTTACTACCTCTGACAAAGTAAGGTCATCAGTTCGAAGAGGACATTATTATCCTTCACTATGCGAACACTTTGTGGGTTAATCAATTTACGAACACGATTTATTCCTGCAGACCTCGGTGTAAAGAGGTTTTCAATCTATATCTGAGAAACAAGATCAAATTTGATTTGACCATTGGCCAATCAACCTCGCCTCCCACGTTAACCTTTGGATAACCTACACTATCACCTGACTATAGAAGCATCAGTAGAACTGTGTTTAAAAGTCCTGATAATTTGGATTTTTAAAAGGTTTTAAAAGGAATATTATAACGGTCTGTGTTGGAATTTGGACTCAAAGATATACAATTTGTTGAAAGTCCAAATTGGATTTTGCTTTGGAGAGGGCATTTTAGATGATGATCATAATGGTGATGATAAACTGGGAGGAGTCCCATGATAATTTTGAGTTTCTCGTCATTTCCATCTGAAAATAGACGAGAATGAATATAGAACAGTGACTACAAAATAGACTTACTAATTTGATAACATTTGATGACATAGAATAAGTTGTTTGCATTTATTTGTAATAATCATTTTGAGCTTGCTTTAATAACACGTTAATTCATGGATGAAATTGTTTTTTCAATGTATGTTTTATATTGTAAACCTTTTTTTCTCAAATACAAACATCTTTTGTAAATGTAATGTTTAAAAATTTATTTAATAAAGGAGCCCTGTGGAAGGGTTAAATAAAAAAATTAAAAAAAAATTTTATCAGGTGATAATATCTATAATGTTCAGTTTTCGTCCAAGAAGATATCAAATTGACACCACATGGTTTTGTTTAAAGGCGATGGGCAGGTTTGTAACCACAGATGAAAAATTTAATGGCGAAATGACGTTAGTGTTGAAGGTATCAAATTTTAAGATGGCAGTATGTGTAAATAAAATCTCGGTAAACTTTGGTATCATTCAGATTTCAGAGCTATTCGAGGTATTTACTCTCTCAAAAATGTATTAGTTCATTGAATCTAAAAAGAATAATCATTATTCAACCACGAGTTCAAAGTCATGAATTAAATGGGAGTTATTTTTTTCAAAGCAATTTGTGTTGTAAAGTTGTTAAAGCTCAGTCTAATGAAGAGCCATCTTGAAATATAGCTAGCCTAAGGAGTAAAGTAGACCCGTCTAACTTAATCAGGAAATAAGATTTCCTTTTGAGAAAACTGAACTTTCCTGAGTGTAAGCAGACGATGCCATGGTAACGAAAACGCTGCAAAGTGGCTTCCAGTTTCGCGCGCTTTTCATGACGAGTCAACATCCTCTCGCATGTTCTCGACATATCATTTTTTACGTTCTTCATGATTTCATTTTCCTTTTCATCGTAATGATTTCATTACCTTTCTTAAATGGGTAGATGCACCGTTGCAAATATGGTCCCCAAAAGTAAGGCACTAATTTTCAGTCTTCATCATGATGATTATCATGATTATTATCTTGTTGTTGCTGTTCTGTCACTATCGTTGCTTCTTCTTCTTCTCCTCCTTCTTTTTTTTCTCTCGTTGTTGATGTTGTTGCTATTACTATTATTATTATTATTATTATTATTATTATTATTATTATTATTATTATTATTATTATTATTATTATTGTTATTATCATTATTATTATCATTATTATTATTATTATTATTATCATCATTGTTATTATCACCATTATTATCATTCATTACTACCACTACTACTACTACTACTACTATTTTTTTTTATGTTGTGGACTTTTTCAATAAACGAAATCTGAGTGAAAGCATAGGGAGAATAAATGAGAAAAAAAGGAAATCGAATATAGGATCCAAAATATGTATTTAGTGGTAATTATCAATCAGATTGTATCATTTGGAGATTTTTTTTGCCAGTATTCATTTATCTACGAACGGGAGCAAGTAGGAAGTAAACTTGGCAGGCATTTTAATCAGCACAAATCGTACTTCTATCAATATCCGAAATCATGAAATCATGTCAATAACTTTGTTTGAATGTAATCAATTGGGCGTGGTGGTTTTCGAATGCGTGCCAACAATCTTGTGATGTGAATCCTCAATTCAAAATTCAACACAAATTATGATCACTTCATTTCATGGAGTGAAATTTGAATTATGTTTAGATAGATTTGGGATTGATAGAGAAGGGGAGTGTCAATTTGAAGTGAGCATTGTGTGTTTTCATTTGCTTATCAAATACGAACAAAAGTATATAGGATGCGAATTTCTTTGAATCAAAGTGGTATGAGGATATTATATCTTTTTCTGGACTTGGTAAAGCTAAATGGCTCCCCCAATTAAATATATAGTTCAATAGTTCAATAGTTTATTTTTTTACTCAGCAATGAAAATTACGATATAAAATATTAAAAATTACATACAACAGATTCACAAAATTACAAAAGATATAATCGAAAATACATATTGCATGAGTAAGAATGCAGACCAGGAAGGACGAAATCCTTATATATGGCTGACCTCACGAATATAAGTTTCGTTGAAATATGACTATAAATATAAGTATAAAATGACATTGAATAATAAACTAATAATTTATCGAGAATTCGACATCGTGTGAATTAAATTTCATACGAATTCATACGAAATTGACAAAATTGAATGATTTGTTCGTTTGATACATCCTAAAACGTACGAAAGGTGACATTGACATCTATAAATTCACGTCGAGCAATGCAGTTTGATTATATGCCCCCTGTGAACATTTAATTGCGGTCTTCGGAGTTAAATAACCAGTGTTGTTAAATAATCAAATATAAATCATGACCACTTTTAATAATTTATGTTATTTTCATCTATTTTTGGTCATTTCAGCTGTGGTGTTAGATGCTTCGATTATAGTTGACGTCATACCTGAGAATGTTACAGGAGCAGACGGTAGGACATCATGGAATATATTCGCCAAGGTTACCTGGCAACGGCCTGCAGGTAAACAAATATATATGAATTCTTATTCTTTATTCTATGTAAGACAAAAACACAGTTTATTATGATAATAGATGAACATAGTAAGGAAAATACACAAAACAGAAGTAGGAATATTAATCTTTGAACTTTCTCGTTGTTCCGATGATATGTTTTCCTGAAAGTCGTAAAATAAATATATACATGTTTGGTACTCGGAATATTAAAAAGAGTAGTCTGAACATTTTTCTCGTTGTGAGGTTTTGAAGGTCTAATAAATTTACCCTTCGGAATATATAACCTTAGTTCATTTTTTAAAGAACTAATTATCAGAAATCGGGTAAATGAACCTTTCTTCAAACATGTGTATAACATTTTTTTCAAAAAATAATCTGCCATATCCTAAAGGCTACATAAATGGCTGATGGTATACATACACTTAGCGGTGAAGATATAAGGTGTCAAAATCATCTAAAAATATTTCAAATAAAATATTGATAGTGCCTGTACAACTCTTTTTGCATTCTTTGTTGCTTTTTCAT
>BQKZ01001431.1:44891-64456 GCA_036244855.1 Temnopleurus reevesii
CTGAAAATGTATCTCCTTATGCTGTTTTTTCTTGTACAATAAAATATTCCATTAAATCGGTAAATATTATACCTACTGAAATAAGTAAATATACTTTTTGGGTTTCAATCCCCTTTAAATAAAATCACAATGTGTGACAATGCCTATGCTTGAACCATCTTGTACAAGATGCACAAAACTTAAAATTACAATTTTGCCATTGATGGTAACTATATTACCATGACAACGATGTGGAACAGCCAATCAGCTTACAGGATTCCACAGGACTTAATATTAATAATTAAAAAATCTACCACAATCGTAAGCTTTATTCAACCGGCTCGGAATATAGAGCAAATCGAAATATTTGACACCTTACGAATCCTCACAAAATAAATTAGGATTATATCATAGAACTATAATATCTTAAACCACAGTTGCTCGCAAATGTAGCGACTGGAAAAAAATGAAAATGTACAAAGGAAAAGGGTATATGCTGTCATCACCTTTATCTATCTATTTTTATTTACAGAGATACAGCCAGAAGATATGTACGTCTTGAGGTTTAAGAGCTTTGATGGGATGATGACAGGTGAAAGTGTCCTTACTAACCCCTGTCTGGTCTTGAACGATGAAATTTTAGTGGTAAATATTTCAAGACTGTATTTTCTTTTTTTCACGAAGTGGCAATAGCCAAATGATGTTAATTACAAATTTTTAAGCCACGCATTAGATTTTACAATTGCCCGTGATGAAAAGAAACTGTGTGATATCAATTTAACTTCATGAAAAATTATTTTTCTTTTAAATTTAATTAGTATTTTGTATTTATTTCTTTTAATGAAGACATATGATTAAGGTAAAATCACAATATTTACAACTTGTCATGACAAATTAGGGCTATATTGACAATAAACAACAGAAAACTTTTGCAAAGAACACAGGAACAAGAAGATAAATATACAGAACGTCTTATCACAACATCATAACACCGTTTGTTCTATGTTTGGAAGTCGTGCTTGCTGTTAACAGATTAAAAAAAAACCTTTTTAACTGAGGTAAAACTGTATATAATTTATTAATGTGTGGTACATTTCTCATTAATAAGTTTTTTTAATTCAGTGTTATGGTCATGGTTGTGATCAGGGGAATTTGATATATGAAGATGTTTATAATTCAAAGTGAATTTTTCCCATGAAACACATAAAGCCAAATATTAATGTCAATATGTATAAACTGTGTAATTATATGTTTAAGAATTAGAAAGATTTTCGACATAATACTATCATACCATTTCATTTGAATGATGTATTAGAAATGTTTAAGTTTTTAGTAAATCAGATGCATTGTATTTTTCTACTATCATTATTGTATCAACATGATCAATGCATACACATTTTAATGGTTTATATTCGTATATTTTCTCATCTTTATATCAATCACCACAGCCTACTGAGGAACATATTTTCAACAATCTAAGTTTTGGACAACTTTACGAACTTGAGGTATGTCATAATTGCTAGCTTATTTGAGCTCACACCAACTATTTAGTAGTGCATATACATTTACTACATAGACACAATGTTCACTGCTTATGTCGATGAAGTTTAAAGGTATGCATTCGTAATGGTTGGTATGCAGAAATTGATGTGAAACGAGCTGATGTATTCACAAATTACTTAACATGCCTAAATATAATTGTGTACGAAATTAAGAGAAGATTTTGGCACGTATTCTGATGTATTTTCCTTCGAAAAGCCAACTGTGCGCTAAATGATTCGCACGGGGGCCGAGCGGAGTGGGACCGGTGATATTGTGTGCGGCATGTGAGTTCGTATATTCATTTTGTACGTGAAGCATGTTGTGTTGGGGAGCGCGACGCACGTCCTCATTTTTATCTCGCGATAATTAATTAAGCCACTTGTTAGTCATTTCATTCAAGCAAACTATGAACATGATCTAATTTGCGATTGAAGAACTGCATTATATTAATACTTTTTTTTCTGCAGCTCAAAAAGTAGTTAAATAGCTGAAGCGCCATCTCTCCCAAAACTAATCTATCAGTTTAAATGAATGAATTTCCAAATTTTCTTCCAAATACGAGTTTTTGAGGTAATGTAGCCTAAATGCATGGTGGTAAAAAACCGTAAGTGTTAATTTAGTTTTAAAAAGAAATATGGTTGTTATTTGAAAAAAAGGAATTGCCACAGTAACTGCACCTGAGTTGATGTGCATTAGCTGCTCTTTAAGAGCTATCTCAGCACATGCCATGTTTTTTTTTTTTTTTAATAGTTATAGTAAAGTAGCCCTTACATTGTTATTTCGCAATTGAAATTCAGCTTGTAGGTGGTGACGAAATTGCTCTTTAGGTGTAGCCCAAGTAGTCACTGTAAGATTTATTTCATAAATACAAGTATTAGTAATCAGTACATACGTCTCTTGCACACACTGTGAGAAAAAAGAGGGTGTACAAAGAGTGCAAACCTACGGGGAAAAGGTGCAGTCTGCGTCAATACTAAAATAAAGATGCCCACTTTTGAACCACAAAATTGCCTCACTGTAAATTGTTTAAATAATTATTAATCTATCAATGATATCCTTCTGGGTGGCTGTAAAAGAATGTGCATTTCGCATGAAATATTTAATGTGCTCATTTAGCCTCAATATAACTTTGGAGAGAAGGTGGTCTCTTTATATCGTCAGCTATACCGGTAGCCGATAACCATAATCATGTTTTATGATGTTATAATAATTCAAATATTGCTTTGACATTGAGAATTTAGACCCTTAAAGCATTCCGATTGAAAGGTGTGATGATGACATACAATATTTATGATGTGTTACTTAATGTGCAGTCACTCTGAGAAATTTTTAGAGCGAAAACAGCACTTTTTTTGCGTAACCACAAATGCTGTTCACAGCTTAAACTGAAATTAGAGAATGTTGTAAGTTCTTGGTTGGCTGGAAAAGAATGGGTATTTCGCATAAAGATGTTGAATGTGTGAATTTAGCCTCCACAATACTTTAAGAAGGAAGGTCTCTACAGATCGTCAGCTATGACCAATAATAATGTTTTATGATATTATCATGACTTAAACGTTATTTTGACATTGAGAAGTTATGCTTTTCAAACATCCCGATTGCAAGGTATGATGGTGACATAAAATATTAACGATGTGTTACTAAAGGCTAACATGAGGGGTGTCCACCTCGGGTGTGGCACATTAATGATATACGGGTAGAGATGAGGGGATTGGGGAAAAGAGTGGAGGAGAGGAGGAGGGTGATGAGGCGGGAGGAGGATGAGGATGGGCATAAGGAGGAGGAGAAGGTGAATGAGGAGGTGGTGGAGGAGTTGGCGGAAGGTGGAGAGGAGGGGAGAGGAGAGGAGAGGAGGGGTAGAGGAGAGGAGGGGAGAGGAGAGGAGGGGAGAGGAATAAAAGGGGAGGAATAGGAGGGAGAATAGGAGGAGGAGGATGATAAGGAGGAGGAATAGGAAGAGTAGGACGATATAGTTTAACTGTATTCCTATTTTGAATTCCTTTTTTCTTTATTCAGATCCATCTTTATCGTCATGCAGGGCAGCAGAAGTCCATAATGGGTGCCATGACGGCTTTCGAGACACCAGGTAGGGACACTATACAACAATTATGTAATATATCATAAATTCATTTTCGTTTACCCCTTGACAAAATATTAATTTAGTTGTTAAAAATTGATTATATCAAAATTGAAAAAAAAATCTCATCATGGAATATATTGAAAGGTTAAAAAGAGAAGAATAGGATACAATCCACATCTGGAAAAAAGTGGCGTGGAGGAGGGGGGGGGGGGATAAGAAGAACAACAGTAGCAGTAACATGAACAAAAGAAGATGAAGTAGGAAGAGGAAGACGAGGCCAGGGGAGAATTTAAAAAAAAAAGGGTCTTCGTGTGATTCGTGTGATTATAAAGGAGGCAGAAAACGATATTGGATGGGGGAAAAGTGATAATTGAAAAAAAAAAGAAGAAACGAAAAGTAATGAAGAGAGGGGAAGAAAAGTAGTGATAGAAAAGAAGGGAAGAACATGAAAGAGGTCTGAAGGGAGAAGGAAGGGGGAGAGAGAGAGAGCACGAAGAATGAAGGAAATATTATATTCTGAAGCGGGATGCAAGGGATATTTTGAAGAAAAAAATCTTCGATGTTCTCCCTCAGACATGGATGTTTTGGTAAATGATCCGTGATTATGATGATGAGTCTGTCTAGTCGTGGGGGAGGGGTTCAATGATTGATTGATGGGTTCTATTATCTGATTATGTAAAGATGGGTCAAGAAAAGGAAGGATGAGAGATATAAAGTGGAAGGAAGCACGCTTCGTCCAAGTCATGGCTGGGGAAGTTTTCCCCCATCCCGTTCTCAATAGACTGTGTAATTGAGCCTGGGATATGCCCATCACAAGTAAGAGTTTACTCTAAAGGCGGACACACACCTTTGCGATTTTATCGCGTGGGTCGGCCCAGCGTCTTTAAAAATTAAAGACACTCTCCGAGCGCAATGTATACGTGGATCAGACGGTGGCTTGACGTTCGGCTTGCGCTAAAGGAGCGTACAGCAAAGGCTAGTTCGCTGTATGACCTGTGTATTTGTGCGTGCCACGGAGCGTGTTTTGATTAAAAAAAAAAACAACGCTTGGCCGACGAAAGCTAAAACGCAAAGGTGTGAGTCGGCCTTAAAAGCCAAATCCTCAAGGTTTCAGAAAATACGACATAAATACGGAAACTTATACGTGCAACATGGAGGCGAGTTATTCAATCAGCCGAGGCCCCTTGTTTTGGTCAAAATGCGAGGAGGCGTTTGCACAGCATGCATACAATTCCGTATTTCTATCGTAGGTGCTGGAACCTTAACTTTCGGCTCAAAATGGGAACTCTACAGTAATACGGTATCATAATGCATCTTATACAGGTCTGTTTATATTAAAATAGAAATGTCATGAATATAATCAATGATAGGAAGATTATTATGCTATTATTTATCTTTATATTATTCATCTTATTATTAACTTCTGATTTTCTTCTTTAAAAGAAATTTTCATTTGATCATTTTACCGAGCATAGGTATTCTTATACTCCCCAAAAGAATCGTGCGATAAAAATAGTGATATTTTGGCATGGGTTGAGTTTTGCTGAAAGCTTGGATAGAATGGGCTCTAAAACCATGGTAACTGGCGTGATTTAAAAAAAGAGAAATCGAGGAAACTATCGCAGGAAATGTCATGGTGAACATGAAAGGAAATTCGAAGTCCAAGAAATATATTCCACTCTCCTTACTTGAACAAGATATGCAGTAAATTCAAGAGCAGAGCTCAAAGGCCGCGAAGCTTGAAGAAAATCGCATGAAAAAGATGAACGAGAGCACGAGTTTGTGTGCTTCATTATTTTAATCCATGTGTAATCAGGATAATTTGTCTCTGTGAACTGCATATACGAGATAAAATCGATTTAGTTTTATTTCAAAATAAAAAAAAAAACGTTTAGAATACTGCTACCATGGCTACGTTATGTTCGAATTAATCAACCTCTATTTGGGCCGCAAAAAGACATACACAATGTGTGCTTCAGAATGATAAATCTATAACAAGATTAACTATTTTTAATTTATAATTTCTTCTCGTTTCAGACTGTCTCCAGGTGACTGGGAACATGGATTACTGCATGAATCAAGGTGAGAAAGCAAACTATATAATAAGGTTACGGAATTGTTAGAAACCGGATAGAAACTTCTCAAAGTATAACGATAAGAAAAGCCTGTGAAAAAACACTTTTCGGGTGAACATAGAAAGTAGCACCGCTGCTGGCATATGAAACACCGAAGCTTCTTCGAAACCCCTCTTTACTTGATTTTCAACGAAAAAATGTCCTCGTCAATTCGGCTTTCAATATATTTCAGACTTAAAAAGATTTTTTTTCATATCCTCCTGACCACTTTTCTTTCGATTGATGCAAGACCGAAAGAGGACGCAACCCCAAATTCGCGGACGAGGGGGGAAAATCTCCGACATGGCATTCTCGGGCTCAGTACAAACACGGAGATAGATCGCTGGGGTATAGAGAAATGATAAAACCGTTCAGAATCTGAACTACTTTCAGTATGACATTGAGCACACACACCGAGTATTTAAGACAATTTAACGACCTTTTTAGACGCCGTAAATGTCAAAATAAAAATCTATATTTGGTCTTTAACGTCAACTCTCAATCTCGGTACATGCCATGTATTTATTATGTGTTAGTTTTTATACTGCAAATATCTGACGAAAATCGTTGCGTTACCGGTTTATTTTCACTTCATTCGAGATAGTTTATACAGAATAAATACGCCAATTCTTTATGCACAGATTTATCGCTGGTTGAGGTTGATATCTCATTAAATTATGTGTGGTCTTGTCTTAAATTCATGATTTCCAGTTTTTATTTTCCATAATATGTTCACATTTAGAGGCCATCATCATGCCTCATAGTTTGGGGATCAATCGGATCTACCCATTATTCCTAAAAGTTTAAAAGGCGCTCTTTGAAGGCAAAAATATGATGGACAAATCTTTGAGAAAAAACAGAGAGCTCTTTGGACGAACCCGTAGCTGACGCTAACGCGTGCGTACGCCGCGTGATTGCTGAAAGCTTTTAACGTCAGTCTAGCGTCTTTCTTTCGCATTTATGATGTGTAGACTTCGATGATTCGATCACTATTATATTTTACATGCTCTTGAATGGGGAGGTATTTTCGACAGGCGCTAATCATAAATTTGGAGCTCGAGGATGCCGACGGGCGACGCCAAAATCATACCTATTCCTTGGTCACTGGGGGGGGGGGGGGGTGTAGGTTTGGATCTGTTTTGAGTACAAACGCCCTAAAATAATTGTCTTATCACTCTCTTTTCTTACTATACCAACAGTCGTCATTCAGTACTCTGGCGCCCCCATCGAGCCTCAGGTGAACAACCTCTGTCGGAACAGCTCGACTAGTCTCCTTCGGGTCTCCTTATCCTGGCTTCCTCCTTTCCAAGTCAACGGGAACATTTTCCTGTATGCCATAGACTACGGATTGATTATGACCCCTGCCCCGGATGTGGTTGTGGAACCCCATTCCATGTCCTTCCGGTCGCTCACTATATTCCCGCCGACTTCTCAAAACGGAACAAATCAAACGGTAAGTATCATGCACTAGGGCTTTAAAGAATTGGGGGAGGGGGCTCGCGACTCCAAATGTGCCCCCCCCCCCTCACCGACAAATCAACGAGCAAAAAAGATCATCAGCTAAGGCCCTGGTCACATAGGATCCGGAAGCAACACGATTCAACACGACTCTTTGTTAATTCACAGTTAACTGCCTCCGAACAAAGTGTCGTGTCGAATCGTGTTGCTTCCGGAGCCCTATGTGACCAGGGCTTAATATTTGACCCGGGGGTCCGAGCCCCCAATGCCGCCCCCTAATGTGTGTGCTTGGTAAGAGTTCACACAGTATCTATTTCAACCTTACAAAATGATTTAGAGTAAAATGAATCGATAGATTAATAAAATGTGATTTAGCGAAGTCATCTTAATCGAAAATTATGTTGGTTCGAATATCAAATGTTTGTGTCTGATGAGCTTAACACGATATATCCTTGTTATGGTTAGTCTTTCGTAATGAACTTTTAAAAGGGATCTCCATTATTTTTCGAAGACTTTATAATTTCCTATTGGTGATTTTGGAATGATCTCATATCAACAGGTTGTTTTTAACAACATCATGACAGCAAATCGATGTTTGATTTTAATCGACATGATCGATATCAGGTTCTAGTTGGACGAAATGGTATCATCTTTTTATGTCGTCTTCAGGACCCTTTCGTGTAATTGTCCCAAAGACGTTTTGTTAAGACAAGGCAAGATTTTATCATCGGTACTAAATGCAGATGAACTACTCTAATAAAAATGTGACGTTTATTTTTCAGAGAACAAGACTTACAACGACCCTACAAGGATTGGAAGAAGGAAAGCTGTACTACGTCAGGGTGAGTATTGATATTAATATGCAGTGCTGAATCCAGATTTAGTTGGTCAATATATACACTAGGGAATAAAGGTGCAAACAAATGCAACATTGGGAGCACATTTTTTTAGTGCAATAGTGCACTTCTCTCGTGAAAAATCGAACATAGTTTTGTATTCTGCGGAGTGCTCAGATGATTCGAACCTGCGCCTTTAAGGGTGTAGAATTGCTTGATTCTAGCTTGATTGAGATATATCTTTCAGTCATTCATATCTAGTGTAGATGTTATCCCGGAGACACAGCAGGATCACGACACCATCACGACACCGTGCGGGAACTATGCGCAAGCTATGCGTAAACTCTACGTGCGAGTTCGTGACAAAGTGGACATCGATGGGCACGCATTCGTAATCTATTCGTGAACTATTCTTTAACTCGTAGTGAACCATGCTGCATGATCTAGTCGTGAACAGTGAGGAAGCCTCCCAGTTCGTGCCCCAAAAGGACACGATTTGCCAAGACGAAATCGTGGCCAAAATTCGTGCACTTGTCAGCCTGTTCTAAGTTGGAAGTGGAAATAAATGAGGTGAAATGAAAAAGATTGGAATAAATACAAATGTATGAAAATACTCTTTTATTATGCTTCCAGATTACGCCCATTGTTGACTCCCCGGCTGATGGCGGTAAACACCCGGGTGATGATGTCGAACTCACTTTCCTCACAGCTAACTGGACGGACCCAATGGGAGAAACGACAGGTAAGGCGATAAAGGCCGACTCACACATTTGAGTTATTAGCCTGCATCGGCCAAACTAGCGTGTCTTAACGGTTAATTTTTTACCCCTTAGCGGACCGTGTACGTGGGTCATACGGTTCGGCTTGCGTCAAAGGAGCGCACGTCGAACATCAGTCCACCGCAAAGAGCTCTTTGGTCTACCAAATGACCCGCGTATTTCTGAGTCCCAGGAACGTTTTTGATGAAAAAAAACCGATAGGCCGATGCAGGCTAACAAGGTAAAGGTGTGAGACGGCCTTAATAATTATGATTAGTAAGTATGGTATGGGGAGGTATTAGGTTTCTTAACAATCTAAAACCTTGTTTATTTATAGCATTAATTTTTGCCTTACATCAACGCGGATAAAATGAGACATTGCAAAAATGAGAAAAAAAAACAAAAAAAAAAACAAAATTAGACATTACCTTCCACAGCAGGTATCTGTGTCCGTACGTGATATTTCCTCTGTACCTTCTGATTCCGTTCGAACTCTCGAATTATGAATCATTGTCAATGTTCATCCAAGATAACGAACTCTGTTCCTCAATTCCTCAATTTTCATCGTTTTAGCATATCTAGGATAAGAAAAATGCTGACAAAGGATGCCTGCAACCATGCCGTATACGGTCTTTGATCCCGACTTGATTATTCTAAAAGGCCGGTTTACTAATAGATTCAAATTTATGCACGTTTCTAGCTCAAGAACGCAATTCTTTGAACTTGTGACAGTTGAAGTTAAATACTTGGAATCTGGTTTGAATACATTATTTGTTGCTATGTCGGGCAGGCCTCGGGCATGCTTTCGGGTTGACAAGAACAACCTTTGTGTATAGAGTTCGCACCAAATTTGCATAGATAAATGTATTGGTAAACCCGCCTATTCTTTTGTTGACGAACGCGAATAATGGACCTTGGGAGATTACGNAGGACCCTTTCGTGTAATTGTCCCAAAGACGTTTTGTTAAGACAAGGCAAGATTTTATCATCGGTAAAAATTCAAAAGAAAAACTGTAATCAAAATGTAATCAACATTTCAGAGAACAAGACTTACGACGACCCTACAAGGACTGGAAGAAGGAAAGCTTTACTACGTCAGGGTGAGTATTAGTCTGTGCCAGATCCAGTTATATTTGGTCAATACACACTTACGAATAAAGATACAAACAAATGCAACACTGGGAGTACTTTTTTTATGCAATATTGCACTTCTTTGGGGGCAAATCGAACTACAAATATACATAGATGACATGTGTGGATGATATTGCATTCTGCGGAGTGCTTAGAAGATTCGAAACCGCGCCTTTGAGGATGTGGAACTGTTTCGCGTTAGCTTATCCGACCGTGCCACACTCCCATACATAATCGAAAAGAGTCTGTAAAAATATCAAACAATTCCTTTATTCAATTCCTCATTCAAGTGCTCTTCAAGTGATCTTCACTCGTAGGTCCCCTACCAGTGATTCCTTTACCTGAGGACGAGTCAGTTAAATCTACTCGGAACGTCGTGTTTTTATCTTTTTTGAGCTTTTGCTCAGTCCTTTTCAGGACTATTTCTTGAAAGATAACCCCACACCACATGGTGCAACCGCAAATCTTTTTGAATGTTTACTACACCATGCAAGCTCTAGTTTTTCTTCAATTCCTCTATAACTTAGCACAATGTCTGCTTCAGGATGCCAAATAGTACAAGATTGCCCCTTTCCCGGTACTTTGTACTTTTTTTGCTGAGCTATGCTGCATCAATTTTTTATTTATGAATTCTACTGTTTCACAATTTTAAATATTGTTTTAACTTAGTTAGAACAGGAAATAAATGAAATGAAAAAAAAATGAAAATACATCTAATAATAAATAAATCTATCATAAATAAATAAATCTATCACCGTAAAATTAGTCGCTCTCCAACTCAATGCTCGTTTGTAATGTTATTCAAATTGTAATCATCTTGTGATTGAAGTGTGTCCGCACATTCCAATACACGGTGTCCGGATCTATTGTCCCATGACCCACTTTATTTGACGGAAATAGCTTATATCGTGTAATAAATATTCCATAATATGGAGGTTTTGATTTCATTCGTCACAGTCACAGTCAAGGTTGACCGAAGTAGTAGTCATTGTTTTACGTTTTTTCTCATTGTTACGTGCGCAACTACCTGTGATGTGTAACAATGAGCAGACACGCAAAACTATGACGTATTATTTGCGGTCGACATGCCCTCCGTCATAGTTGACTAAAATCGAAAACACCATAATATACTTTCAGATTACACCGATCGTTGACTCCCCGACCGATGGCGGTAAATACCCGGGTGATGATGTCGAACTCACTTTCCTCACAGCTAACTGGACGGACCCAATGGGAGAAACGACAGGTAAGGCCCCGGTCACATAAGGCCCCGGAAGCAACACGATTCAACACGACTATATGTTAGTTCACAGTTAACTGCCTCAGAACACAGAGTCGTGTTGAATCGTGTTGGTTTTGGGGCCCTATGTGACCGCAGCTTAAGGCGATAAAGGCCGACTCACATTTTTGCGTTTTTAGCCTGTATCGGCCCAGCGAACGTATGTTAAAATTGAATAAAAACCCGCTCCCTTAGCGGACAGTATATGTGGGTCATACGGTGGACGGCGGTTCGGCTTGCACCGAAGGAGCGCACATCGAACATCATTCCACCACTTTTGGTCCACCGTCATGACCGTATGACCCACGTATGTGTAAGTCCCAGGAACGTTCATAATTCTCAAAAAGCGCTAGGCCGACGCAGGTTAAAAAGGCAAAGGTGTGAGTCGGCCATAATAATTATGATAAATGAGTATGGTTTATGAAGGAAGAAAATCATTGAAAAACTTGTTTATTCATTTGAATGATTTTTGCCTTATACCAACGTGGATAAAAATGAGACATTAAAAAATAATGAGACATTACCTTCCACAGCAGGTATATTTGATGTCCGTACGTGATATTTCCATTGTGCCTTCTGCTTCCGTCAGGAGTACAAATCGATCGATCACTTTCTATGACAACCCAAGTTAAAACACACTGTAAATCTCCCAATCTCCCAATCTCCATCTTTATAACATATCTAGGATGAGGAAAATGCTGGTAAAGGATGCCTGCAACCATGCTGTACGGCTTTGATCTCGAGTAGGCTTGATTATTCTAAAAGGCCGGTCTACTTATAGATTCAAATTTATGCACGTTCCTAGGCCAGGAATGTAGTTACATGGTATTCTTTGAACCTGCTCGTAACAAGTTCAATACTTGGAATCCGGTTTGAATACATTATTTGTTGCTATGTCGGGCAAGCATAGGGCAAGCTTTTGGGTTGACGAGAACAAAATTTGTGTTGACGAGAACAAAATTCGTGTATAGAGTTCGCATAAAATTTGCATAGATAGGTGTATTGGTAAACCCGTCTATATTCTTTTGTTGACGAACGCGAATAATGGACCTTGGGAGATTACGACGCATTCAAAATCAGGGTGCCAGAATTGTGTTGAGAACAGGGAAATATAAAAAGACAACTCTTTAACTCAAGCAGCTGCATTGGCTGCCAGTTGAAAAAAAACGAATAACTTATAATCTTACGATTAACTGATCTGTTGGAGTAAGAACAGTATGTACACATCTAAAGTAGATCTGCAATTACAGTTCTAATTTTTTAAAATATAATTTACTTAAAGTTTTGACTATGATTATAATTCGAATAATACTTATAATGACACGATCAATGTATTTTGATAAGTCATAACATTCATCAATCAATTGTGAATGTAGTATTTTTGTAAATATAAAGAACATAAACAAAAATAATCATATTGCATGCGTCTTATTTATTGATTTTATTTGTTTTTATAGAAATAAACATCGCAACTCCGCTTTGTGACCTCCTCGATGAACCAACCAGCGTACCCACGGAAAACAGTACAATCACAGAGAACACCACGATACCGACGATGACCACGATCGAGCCGTCATCATCGATCACGGTCGTCACATCAATGATGTCGACAGCGACGACGCCTGCCAGACTTCCACCGAGCAAGATGGAGCCAGCGCACATAGCTCTCATCGTCATCTTCACGATCCTCATCCTCATCGTCGTCGTCGTCTTCATCGTCATTACGATCAGGATGGCGAGGACGGGTCACGTGACCAAGCTGCCTCAGCTGTCGCAGATCCCCGCGATTTGCAAAAAGCAAAATCATGCGGAGGGGAGTGAGAAGACGAAAGACTTGAGTTCGGTAGAGAAAGGAGCGAAAACGGACGGAGAGAAAAAGCACATAGCAAAGGGATAACGATGACGAACTGTAACGAATATGATTCAGAATAATTTATAGTACGGGAAGGTGTGATTCATGATCATAGCGAGACGATATCAACATTGGCATTCATTGACTTGTTCTAAGGAACTTTTTGTTCATCACAGTCTTTGACGCGTAATCACGATCATTTTGCGTCGTAGTTTGGTGTTCTATGCGTTCATGGTGAGCAATACAGGAATTTATATGATATTTTGTGATCAGGGCGTTTCACAAAGATAAAAGCCCCCCTCACACTGATGCGAATGAAGGCGGATAAATGCTGATGAATTTGGAAAATACGGCAATTTATGAGTAAAGCGAGAAGCCAATTGTTCAACTTACCGCCTGACAACTCGCCTTTTCGCTGCACATACAAGCTTCCATATTTTCATATACGCCAGCCTTCATACGTCTAAATTTTGCATAGATGTGAGGGAATTTTATAAAGACTAAAAAACGGCCAATTTTGATAGTTCTTGTGCCTAATGGTTGAGAATCTAATGAATAAAATACGCACTAACGTATGTCAGTCTTTTTTTTCTTTAAATCGTTCGTCATTTTGGAAGCGGCTTGGTGAAAAGCGGTCTACCTTCTTCTTTCTCGTGCCTTGAATAGAGAAGATAAGTCCTGTAAACCGGGGTTGAAATGAACATTGGGGTGAACAGGGACAAGTCTTGTATCATTAAATAGTCCTTTCTGAAGAGAGGGATATCTCTGTGGACATTGGTCCGTGATAGATCTTTCAATCTTTGTGAAAATTAAACATAAAGGAAAAGTAAATCATTAAATAAAGCAGATCAAAACAGATTATGTAGGTATAAACCTCGTCCCTGTTCATCCCGTTTTACTGTAATGGAAATTGCAATTGTTTGCCTTCTTACATCGCGTTCTTCCATTTTCCCAAATAAGCCAACTTCTGTGCAAAAACTGTTTTGTACGTGTCGTAGTGCTAATTTTTTGTGTTATTTCAACAACAACATAGATGTCATTTCCTGTAAAATATCTTTAGCTCAGAAAGTAATTATTAGGATGAATTCAGGAGCGTAGCCAGGACCGCACTAGATTGGGGGATATTTTTAAAAAAATCTGACAAGCAAATAAAAAAGTCCTCAACTTTTTGGCTTCCCTTTTGCTTCTATTGTGTTTTTCTTTTGTAAATTTATACGAGGGCACCCACTCCCCCCCCCCCCCCCCCCCCCCTGGCCACGCGCCTGTGTGTATTGGGTCTGATAATGAGTACGATCGCTATATGGGTGCAGCAAAAATACATGTGGGACACAGCTCTGGAAAAAATGGTAAAGTTGTGCCAATGTGTGTGTCACCGGTAGGCCTGTCTGCCTGTATCGAAAAACAACTGGTAACATTTTATTATGTGTCTTAATTTGTTCGTTTTTTACGAAGTGCCAATAGCCAAACGGAAATGTTGCACAAAATCATACAATTTCAATAAAGCTGCGGTTTTTTTTCAATGGAATTCACATGCGTTTCAATAGGATGCGCTCTAAATTGTTGTAATATCCGAATTTCTTAGTCTTCTTGCACCAATACTTTCGGCTACCGTTACTTCGTAAAAAAAATCACCGACAAAGTGCTCGTTAAAGGTATGGTCACACCGGCCGAGCGGAGCCTTGGCGGTCCTTTGGCGGAAACAAGAATTCATTACCGCTCGTAACCGTTTACCATCGCTAAGCATTCACTGGTGCACCGCTGGATCAGTCATGGTCCCTAGTTCCGCTCCAAAATGCAAAAGGTTTTGAGCCGCACAAAAGATTGCGAGCGATAAGGAGAGGGCAATTTCCGCTCTGGCAAAGTTCACCACCGCTAAAACACCACCCAGGCACCGCTAGACGCAAGTTTGTGGCCGCTTGGATCCGCTCGGTCAACGCAGAGCGACATCATGCACATGCGTCCTTTTGTTCGCCGGAAGTTTAACCCAAAAGCCATGCCCCACTTTGGGCCGTCTTTGAAAAGATGATTCTGTACATTGGTTAGGGTCTTGCATGGAATTTTATTTTTTTAATTCCATTGTGTGAAGTACACGGCGTAGCACCTGGGAAATATTCCAGCTGCCACGACAGTGCATTCACACAAAAGAATGTCAAAGTGATTAAAATTCCGTTGCGCTATATGCGATTGCTTTGTTGTTTGGGGTCTCAGTGGGAAGCAATGCAAATTTCTGCGTTGGCCTAGCGGATCCAAGCGTCCACCAACCACCGTCTAGCGGTACCAGGGCAGTGTTGGAGCTGCCATGAACTTTGCCAGAGCGGTATAGTCCCCTCGCTTCTTTCCGCTCGCAATATTTTGTGCAACTCAAAACTTTCAGAGCGGTAGGAGGGACCATAAGCGGTGGTCGAGCGGAAACCTGCGTTGACTTAGCGGAGGCGAACTTATGTTAAACGGCGGTGAACGGTTACGAGCGGTGATGAATTCTTGTCACCGCCCAGGACAGCTATTTAGCACCGCCCATGCGATATGACCACGCTATAGAAAAAGCGGTGTTAGATGGGCGGAGGTAAGCGTTTTACAAAAGAGATCAATTGTTCTACCCACTTTGTGAGCGGTGACGAGCGTTGCCGAAATTAAATCCCCAATTCTTTCCGCTAAAGGACCGCTAAAGCTCCGCTCGGCCGGTGTGACCACACCTTTAGAGTCACCAAAAGTGATACTTTTTGTGCACCGAGAGCGCTATCTTATTATTTGTAAGAATTCAAATAGCGCACTGAGCGCAATATAGGAGCTAAGAGTATGTGCTAGAACGAAACCTCAATTTTACAGTATATAGAATATGTACTAAAGATCAGAAAATCACGCAGGTGCCATTTTGTATTAAATTAGTTCTTTATTAATGAAATGATGATTTAAACTGTACAATTGTAAATATATTTCAATGTTACATTAATGCCATCAAATTTTATTCTTTCAGCTTTAACAAGTTTCGTATTCGTAGATCCTATTTATGACTTCGTTTAGACATCTTCGAAAATGATAATGTAAATATTTATGATGTGCAAGAACAATAGCGTTTGGTAGATTGTGCTCTTTGTGTTATTTTGTAATTTTACAAAAGCAACTCGAAGCTAATTCTTTTTAAATAACACGGTTGGCCTAACTGAAGAGCTGGTGTTCCTTTTGAAATAAGGGCGGAAGGGGTCTTGACGGTACTTATGTAAAATGATCTTTTGGATAGGTGTGAGCATTAATTCTTGTACGATTCAGATATATTTTGTTAGCTTTCGTTTGAGGAAAAGGTATGTGTCCAATAATGGCGTACGCAGTTGTATATAGAGGTAAGTAAGTGAATTAGTTGAACAAAAATATGAGGACTACAAATAAAATGCTCACAATTTTACTTACTTTAAATGAAATGATAACGATGAAAAAATTGGCTGGTTATTTGTCATTTGCATTATGTATTTCATGTGTTTTTTTTTTCAAATAAGACTTGGAGAATAAATGAAATGAAATGAAATGAAATGAAAAGAAATGAAATAATGCGTCACCTAATTCAAAATTAGCTTTTTTAGTTCTAAAATCGACCACGTCCAAACTATTCAGCTTTGATATTTTATCATGTTTATATCAGGGACTGCGGAGCCGGGAGATTTAAGGGGCTTCAGCCCTTTCTTTTTAAAGTAAATTCTTGCAAACATACATCGCATTGTGCAAGAATTGTATCACAGAACCTCCTCACTTTTTAAGACGCTCCGCGGTCCCTGATAAATGTTGTTTTCGATTTCAGTCAACTGTGACGAAGGGCACGTCGATCGGAAGTAGTACGTCATAGTTTTGCGCGTGCGCTTATTGTTACGTCAGAAGTATAGTTGCGCGCATAACATTGAGAAGACGCGTAAAACTATGACGTACTACTTCCGGTCGACTGTGACTGTGACTGTAACGAATGAAATCGAAACCTCCACAATATGTGTAAATAAATATTCTACCTTTCATTGAGAGTACACCGTGATAATGTCTACCTTTTGTATAGATTTACAAGTATTTTTATGGAGATGTGTAATTTTGTACATACTTATTAATGTGTAGTTATTCATGATGAAATTAAAACGTTTTAAAAATATATTCGCTGTTTCCTGAGTTTTGTTTCTTATACACCTACAATGATTGTCAAAATAGTATTTAAAAATGAGAATAGAGATTATAATGATTCTTTTAGAGACTAAGAATTGATATTTGGGGCATGGTTGAAAAAAATAAGGAAAAGTGTAACTTTCTATCACGCTGAATAATCCATAATCTCAAAGTAACTCAGACGATTTGAAAAAATATACTGACCAGTAAACGCCATTATTGAAATAAACTTACTCCAATGGTGTTTGTTCAACAATGAATTAGGTCTTAAGTAACATTATTCCGTTCAATTTCATATAGTGACTGGTGCTTTAATTAACACCATATATGTTTCGCTATGTTCTGTAAATACAACCTTCCATGGGTGTTCAGACAGTGACATAAGTGTTTTCAGCAAACGATGACACGTGTTAGTTTGTTATTGCATACACTGCAAACTTTACAATGATTTGTTAGTAATATAATATGGGGGTGATTCCACATGAGGATTTTATTTGTTGTCAATTGAATTCCACCTAAAACGTAGTTAATAACTCACGTTATCATAAACATTTCGACCTTCCAAACATGAAAGATTTTTATTTTAGTGATGATCCGGAAATTGAGGAAAAATCCAACTGACATATAATTACTCTATATAAAACAGAAGCTTGAAGTTTTCTCATGGATGATCAGGTGATTGGCCGAATAGGAGATTTTGGTAGAAATTGTCAACATTTCTGAGACAGAAAGTAGATAAACAACTCCCATTCAAAAATTTCCATTGATCTTGCAGACCAGATAGATTTGGTTTACACATTATTCTGCAAAGAAGGATAGAACAGGCGTCATTTCCACTTTTTCAGCAATGGTAAAGGAAATATATTTTGTCTATTCAAGAGTGATTGCAAAGGTTTATATTGGTTCTGTATGTCTGGTGTTCTTTCTTTGGCCATCATGAATGTTCATAACGAGAGCGAATACGGGAAGCGTATCTGATCTGTATGGGAAATATTACTAGCTCTTATTTTTGCGTATGTCAAAGCGTGATCCGCCATTTTATCAGTTGATCAATGTATATCCCCATGTGGAACTACCTGATTAACAAAATGATCGCACTTATTTCCAAGGACACGATTGCCCATATTCCGATACCGAGGTTCAACTTCACCCAGTCATTTAGGCAATTGGTTTAACTTTTAAATAGCGCGGGTTGATATAACAATGGCATAGTCGTGGGTCAAGTTAAACCCCGATATCGGAATACGGGCCATAGTCTGAATGCTGTCTGCTCGCATAGGACCTGTGACGCGAGAATAAACCGAACGAATTCAGCGATAGCCAAGCCTGTCCCCTTGTAAAATTCTGTGCAAAGAAACGTCAAAAAAATCAATTTATTTTGAGCATACATTCGATATTAACGCAAATAGTAGTACTTACAATCACTCATTTGTTTTCATACCCAAGGTATGCAGAGTGTAAATTGAAATTTACTTACGATCATTGTGCGCAGAAATTCATCGGGGATAAACGTGACTAACGCTGAATTGTTCTTCTTGCGCTCAGCGTACACAAATGCTAGCATCAGCCAATTCCAATGTCAGGATTTACTCAATTTCGATTTGGGCTAAACGTGTCATCCGATATCGAAATAAGTGCGATGTTGTTTATGTTTATTATACACGGTAAAATGTCAATTGAATAATTATCGTAAGCTATCTACAGAAATCGTGGACTCTACCAAACCAAGCCAAGAGTATGATGATGTTGTAATGTAAGGGAAGCACGTGAAATATGAATATCACCATTTTACACCTTAGAAGGATTTGAAAATGGAAGCATCTAGGCTGACATGTGACGAAATCACGAGCATTTCAAAGAATGGGTACAAATATTTCTCGTTAGTTCTTTAGACAGAGTTGGATGATAATATCTAACGTTGCTATTGCTATTCCTAAAAAAAAATGAGGAGAGGAGATGTCTCGAATTGCCTACGTGTTGCCGATATAATTTTAAGAATTTTGGTCAATTTGAAGTTATTTCTCATCCATAATTAATTCACTTCCTATTTTTCTATTTTCTATTCTGAAAAGGAAAGTTCATAATGATGTTTTCTAGACTTTAACCAATGGAAACCTGTTGCAAATGGCCCAATTCTTTACACAAAAATAAACCGAATATATGAACGTTATGTTATGCAAAATGTAAAAGAATGTCCAACATAAAAGCAGAAATAAAAACGGTTCGTAAGATCAGTGATCCTGAATATATTTATGATATAAAATTGTGGCTGGATTGCCTATTGCTTTCCAAATACTCAGACAGTCATATGGGAATATACTCATCCTAAAGTCTTAGCAATTTGAAACTAAATGTGTTGCTAGAAAGTTTCCATCAAGTGCTGATCAAGTGCAAATCAG